>JALIZH010009781.1:2057500-2210000 GCA_030522465.1 Rhipicephalus appendiculatus
GAATCAGTGAAGGGCCCACTACGCATTAATAGGGCAACACGTGAACCTACGCAGCTGTTCAGTTTGTTGATGGTTCTGCTGCTGATGATGATCAAATATGTCTGAGCGCTTTGTAATAGGTGGGCCTTTAAAACACCCTTACTCGTTGCTCAGTTCACATCTTTTGACGCCTGCGGGATGATTCTACGCTTCTGTGACGCAATATATGATGCGCTTGAGGAGACTCCTTCGACTACATAACATTCATATAGAGTTTGTTTTTTTTTTCCAGTGCAGTTTCAACAAATCTCGTGGCTCTGTGGTAGAACACCTGCTTGTCACGCAGGCCTGGGTTCGACCCTTACTCCGACCCGAAAATGTTTATTATTTATTTTATTTGCATCTTTCTCGATTTTTCGGTCATGGACAAGATGATGATTTTTCGCTCACAACCAACGACGCCGACGCCGACGCCGGCATTTCGGCGAAACAGCTCTTTAACGCTATCGCGTTAATAATTATGCTTTCAATGTTACCATATAACAGTGCCTGTATGGGTACGTTGCCAGCATGAAATGTTGGAGTAAGAACGTCCCCATGGGGCTCTTGCATCAGAATTTTGTTTTAGGCTAGACACAAGACTTGCAGCAACCAATAAAACGACTGCATATTTTGAACTTCGCGTTCAGTGTCCGTTCTACTCAAACGAGCTTGTGCACCACGGCGTGGTTTCTCGGCAGCATCTGGAAATGTATAGTCGGTGTGCGCACAATGCTAGGGAAAGAACGCTACGCTCTTCTGTGCATAGTCGATTCAGGAGAGCGTGGCGACAAGTTCGCTTAGCTAAGTCGCTTTTGAAGGTAAACGCGCTGTGCGTCACTGGCGCCTCTGGAAACAGTCGACGTGGCCCTCCACGTGTTGTTCTTGTATACCTCGCCCGCTGACTGTGACCACGCAGCGGAGCGACGGCAGCGGTGACGAGAGCGTTAACAAAACAAACAAGCAAATACGAGGAGCTGAACAACATTCCGTTTGTTAGTAAAGCATTGTTTAAGTGCCCGACGTCAACCCATCTTCGGGAATGGCGCTTCTGCTGCGACGAACCTTTTGAGCGAATCTCCTTCTGCTGTGCTCGAACTCGCGTCGTCATAGGCATTGGGAAATTAACTGAGTATTTTTTCTTTTCCTTACGGGAAGCGAAGATTTGAGTGTTATGCTCTACTGAGCAGCTCTCAACTGTACTACTTGTAATGCACATATTAATGAACATTAAACATATAGGATCCCTTGACGACTAGCGAGTTTTCAAACCCACCAAAAAGACATAACACGAATAAAAAATTGATGACATTAAAGAAATGGGTTCAATACACACGATTCCGCTGCTTGCTTTTCTTTCATAATCGCTTCATTAATTCGGCGATTATGTCTCCATGTTTCGGGAGACAAAATCGCCGAATGAATGAATAATATCGCTGAATGAATATGTATCCCTATTTCAGCAGCTATTCTGATTTAATGCGAAATAAAACAATCAATGAATCACTGGCATACACAGTGAAATAGACATAGACATTGAGATAGACACAGCTATATACACGGCTGTAGATACAGATAAGGACATACCTATAGAAATAAACGTAGAAGATGATGAACTCCAATTAGAACAAACAACAACAAACATATCCTCAACCAAAACAGGCATGTCGTCGAAACGATACTGATATCGGCTTGTCATTACTCGATTACACTGTGAAATAAGATGGTAAAATGCTGTTTCATGGAAAATTGCTTATCACAACATTGAAAGACATTCATGTGTACACACTAAATGCAACAATGCTGCTCCCAACAAGTCATGATAAAATTATGAGTACGACAGTAGGGCATTCACCAAGTAGAGGTACGTTAATTAAATCTTCTTGTAATGAACGCGTTATACATTAAGACGGTGACATATGCCTTCTTCTGATATGCATCACTCGTATCTACCCTGCGCTACAATATATTACAGCGAGAGTTCTTTGCATCAGTATAATTCGAGGCACATATACGGGAATATATCGACCAAGTCCTCAACTTTGCTCCATTGGTTCTTTTTGACAACTACATGTCTGTCCGTTCAACGCCGTTGTCACTTGTCATGGCGTGATTCACGTAACCGTTTCCACTGCCGCTGATAACGCTGAGCCCCGCCGGATCGGATCTTTCCTGTAACACGAGAAAAGAACACAAATGCGCAAGAAGCCCATAGTAAGTATGATTAATGTGGGGCCACGCACTGAAAAAAATTAAGGGTACCGGTTACTCTTTCTGGTGAGTCCCCACTTGCACATATATAACTCTCGTTAAATATACACTCTAAAAAAATGATCGAGTAAAAAGGGTGTATTTTTGTCCCACAACAATAATCGTCATCCGGTTGCTTGCGCTTCCTTTCTTGAAAACTCGGCGCTGGCCACTTTCCTATCAAGAATACTATGTCACGCTGATAACGCGCATGTCGTTCGTGACCTGAAACGTGCCGGGCGCGCGGCGATAATGCCAGGAAAGGAACGCAAGATAGATGACGATTATTGTTGTTGTGGGACAAAAAGACAGCCTTCTTACTCGATCATTTCTTAGAGTACACGTTAACTCTTATTTGGGGAGTAACGCTTCTTCCCGACACTTCGAAGAGAGTATAACATCTTCAAAGAGAGTTAAAGGGCATCTTTAAAGAGACTTATACATGTGACAAGCGAAGTCTCACCAAAAGGAGTAAAAGGACGCTTTTTTTAAGAGTGCACGGTACCAACGACGTTATTGAAGGAGTAGCATTTGACTCCTTCATTCTGTACACTTGACTTTGTTATCCTTGCGGCACAGTTCCTCGCCTAATGTTTATACCGGCTTTTCAATAATTGTCCACGAACTGCCTAATCGAACTCAGCCGTTAAATGATGCTTACATATCCTTAGTATGGAAACTTTACTGTGAGTGCTTGATTCGTTCTCAAAGTCGCGGTATCGAGTGCACAAAAACACCAAAGTTCAAACGCCTGTATTGTGTAAGCGTGAGTTGTACCTATGCACAGGTCTATTTTTGAGCGATTTAACGTACGTAATGGCCATCACTGCACGTTATAGACCCTAGTTCAATAAATGATTTCTTGCTTTTGGGGTAGAATGAGACAAAATGATTGCTGACATTCTAATTATGTCTAAATGCCGTCTACATGCCTTCGTCTTCATCGGCACAGGTTCCTCTTCTTTGGCTGACTCCTGCTTCTTGTGGGTCCTCGTCTTCAGGTATATTTTCCTCATGCAAGGTACTATCAAACTCGGATCTACATCCGCGGACCTCTTAAACCCTACACAAAGACAAGAAAAGCACATACGTTGATAGTAGCTGAATTGCACACTACAGAGAGACTACTTTATTACTTTGCTTACAAATGACTAGTTGTGGGGTCTTCTGGGTGCTCAAAGTTTTTTTTTCCCTGCACTGTATATTTATACTGAACCACGTTTGAAATCACTATTATGTCAAATTATTGTACCATATCTTTGCGATGGTGTTTAGATTTGCAGCGAAATAGGCGTTTAGTGACATAGCAATAGCATTAGTCAATAGCAAATCGTTGTTTTAAACAACGGCATACGCCAGCCATTTAGTTTCAGTATCCCTACTTTCTTGGTTATTTTTTGTGTGGCGTTATGGGACACTGCTGATATGTTTCTTGTTTGGCACCTTAGAACACTGACGTAGAATATATCTTCGCCCTCTTTTTCGCGCATCTCAAAGATGGACCTGAACAACGGCAGATCACGTGAGTGGTAGTTTCAGGCCGTAGCATAGTTAGGATTGGCATGTGAACATTGCGGCACTGATGAAACAACCATTGAACATGTTTTATGTCAGTGCCCTCAGTACAGCTCTCAGAGACAGTCCCTCGCAGCAGTGTTCGCGCGACTAGACGACCAGCCGCTTTCTGAGAAGTCAATCTTGAACTTCCGGGGAGATCGAGCTTCACGCCTGAAAGCGACGAAAGGCGTTGTTGAAGTTCCTGCGAGCGACCCGCCTCGTTGAACGCTTGTGACACTGCCTGTGTTTGTGTGTGTTTCTGCTTCCCTCCCTCCCTTTCTTATTCCTCTCTTCCTTCATTCTTTTCTGTCTCCCCTTACCCTTCCCCTGTGCAGGGTAGCCAACCAGATATTTGGTTTCCGGTTAACCATCCAATCTATCTCTCTACTTCTCAACTGTAAAGGAAGCTGCAAGCCTCAAAATCAGGACATCTTTCGTCTCTTTTGCAGTGAATTTCGCCGACAAATATATATCCGAGAAAGCCACCATACAAAGATCGACCATGGTCAAGAGGCCGGCTGTGTTTACGCGGTGCTTGACTTTCGAAAGTCACTCTTAGAAACGCCTCTTTGAAGGCTCCTAATGATTTTCACTGAATATCTAAAGCTTGAAAAGGTTTCTGGGTTAAGAAGCTATATACGACTACTAAGTTAAGGTAAAATGAAATGCATATGCGACAACCTCCAGCTAAACTGTCAGAACAAATTTCAAAACAAAACTTCCTCTCTTCCCAGAAACTCTTTCAGCCCAGCTGTTTGGGCGTCTTTGATTTTTCGGTAGACAAATGTTTTATGAGAATCCTACCACCAAACATATCGCGAAGATTTTTCTCACGCTAAATTATTCCGCATTATCTCTAGTCTAGACGCACGGCATTGAAGAAAAAAAGTAATTCAACGCACCAAAAATAACCGTGAGGGAGACGGCTACCACGAGCGTGACTAAGAAGCTGATGACCGGAATCCACATGTAGGACACGTTGTACAAGTCGTATATTCCTCTGAAAGAAAAGAAACGAAGCTTTGATATAAACAGGCACGCCACCACTGTTGCGGTGGCTGTAATGTATGCGCATAAACGAATACCAGGCCGACAACAGACTGTTAACTGCACAAATAGGCTTAACAGTAACTTTGAAAAACACGAAGGACATCATCAGGATATATCATATACAGGCACGCTTTCACAGAGTTGCACCGAATATTGTCATAGGCTGAGGCCGCTGATGTGCATGGACACTGCGTGTGTGTGTGTGTGTGTGTGTGTGTGCGTGCGTGCGTGTGTGTGTGTGTGTGTGTGTGTGTGTGTGTGTGTGCGTGCGTGCGTGTGTGTGTGTGTGTGTGTGCGTGTGCGTGCGTGCGTGCGTGCGTGTGTGCGTGTGTGTGTGTGTGTGTGTGTGTGTGTGTGTGCGTGCGTGCGTGCGTGCGTGCGTGTATGTGTGTGTGTGTTCGTGTGTGTGCGTGCGTGTGTGTGTGCAATATCCTTAATATGTTGATGTCCAATTGCAGTAAAAATATTTTTTATCTAAAGTAAAATGACTAAATATTAAAGAAAGCCATTCATCGCTGCGAAAGAATTTTCATAGCTGTTTTTCTTCCTAGAGTCTAATAGATCCGCAATCAGTTTATCCACTGCGTATAAGAAGTATGGGGACCGCAGCCGACAAAAATGTAATAGTCGAGTTTAGAATTAACATATACATAGCATATGCAGTTGACAATAAAATTCAAGATTGCCAGACAGCCTCCGGAACCTTTGCAAGAGTACGTTTGCCGAGGCCAAATAATTGACCGGGGTCCGGGATGTTAAGAAGAACATTTACAAAAGAGTAAGATTGGGTAGGAGAGCTCAAGGGGCAGAAATTACCAAAAGGTCAACGCCAGCTTGCCGCTATCGTAGAAAAGTGGACAGTCTTTACCTTCCGCGATGTAGAAATTTGAAAGGTAATAAGGAAAAGCTTGAGAAGTTAAGGGCTGCATAGGGTGAGGTATGGAATGGAAATATATTCGTGAAATTATCAGACAGGAAGGCAGTGGTGAGACAGGAGAGAAGGTGCCAAAGGATAGGAAGCGTGGTCTAGGAAGACGAATAATTTGGTGATGTGGTGAGATTAGGAACTGTTGCCGGCGTATTATGGAATAAACTATTGTCAGACACGCTTAATTCAAGATCGTTAGTGGAAGCCGTCGTCCTGCAGTGAACATAAATAGACCGACAATGGTGATTATGAGAATATTAATAATTGCCATTGGAGTGTGCACTTAGGTTTCTCATAAGGTCTTACTCATGCGAATGCGATCTCATCTTTGAATTAGTTATGTGACGAAATTTGTTCCTCTCCATACTATCAAAAAACGAAGTAGAAAGGTAATAACTGCAGCATATACTACCTCATTGACATGTTTGCGACGTTTCCCCAACGCTTCCTTCTTTGTAAATGAATGAGAGGTAGCAAACATTGCCGTTACTACTCAGCGTATAGACTAGGAGAAGTTACTACCTGCGTACGCGACGAGTTGATGAACGTTCATCTACTGACCACGGTATATTAGGGTATAATTGTGGCAGTGTTATAAAACATGGAGGCAAAAATATAATTTCTCTTAATTATGCTTCAAAAGCAGCTTTCTGCTACGTCGTAGCCTACATTAATAAGATATAGAAATCAGGTTCAGACACATTGCATTTAATTTTTTTCGAAAAGAAAGACAGGCGTGCTTGGATCACGGTAACGTCATAGATTCTGAGGCTGCTTTGAGTGATAAGGATTGACTCTAAAAAATATTGGTTACGTGATATATGTTTCAAGCGTGGTGTCGTAGAGAAAAAAAATAGAAAACATCTTTTGTCTGAGGAAATGACTTTGCTGGCTGCTTGAGCTTCTGTAGTAAATGAAGATCATGCCATGACTGTGTATGTGTCTCAGTAAGCAACAAGTTTGCAGTTACTGACCTCCCAGTGCTACTTGAAATCTAACCAACAAAACAATCGCTGAACACGCTATGACATCATCCTTTGAAGGATCTTGCCTCACCCTGAGTAGTAACTCCGTTGAACAGGAAGCAATGGTGGTGTAGTTCGTCGCGCAGTCCTCTAGAGTGGTGCGGGCGCCAGTGGGTTTGGAAGGGTACAGAAGACGTCCGACAGCCACCCACAAGGCCAACCCTAAGCCCGTAAACAGGGACGACATAGCGATCTGCAGTAGTATACAAAACATTGGACGAAATTATTATAGGAAGCATAATAGGCACAGGCAATGCAATAAAACGCACAAGATGCCTTTATTTTTCACGACTACGTTATGCTTCCGTTGGCGACATCCTGACCTTTAAACAACGCTTTGTACGTAATTACCAGGCCTATGTGCCCCGTCACATTACTTTAAACTACACTTTACATTACGGAAACGCGTACCGCGTCGCGTGGTTCGTGATGTGAATGGTACTGCGTGGATAGTGCCATCCTCGCGAATATAAGCAATATGAATGGTACCGCATGGTGCGGCGTCACGTGGAAAACATAAGGCTTTGAGTTAGCTGCATATGTCACTTACAGTGTTGGCCAGTGCCTTTCAGGCTTGTTAAATATCGGCAAAAGTGGCTTGTTCAGGATCTGCAGCAGTCCTTCTTTATTTCATTAAGTAAATTATTGCATTATGCCCGTGTCTTCGTATCTCCTTTATGTTTTTTTTTTCTGTTCTTTACATATCTGAGGCCAAGAAGTGCTAGCTCGACCGACAACTCCCCACTTGTGAGCAATGTGCAGCAACGATAGATTCCTTGGTGGGTAGTACAAAACCCGAGAACACTCAAGAGATGTCTTCACTTACCTATGCCCTGCATACCTATTCCATTTGTGCCCTCGAGTCACGTTCGTCAACATCATCAGCCTGACTACGGCCACTGCAGAGCACAGGCGTCTCTCCATGTTTCGCCAATCAATCCGGTCCTGTGCTTGCCGCGGCCACGTCATCCCCGAAAACTTCTTCATAAACTCGCCATGTGGCTCGCCCTGCGTTTCCTTCCATGAAAACTCCGCGAATGATATTTTCCTACGACTAATGTTACGTGCCGCTGATAGAGCACGCGTCGTTCGAGGCGTGAAAGCACGCAAGATGACAGACATTGTTGTGTGACCGAAAACAAACTAGAGGGTGCTACTGGTCCTAGTATGGATACAAGGAATGCCAACAGCATATTATGTCCTGCAGCTAACCTAGTTAGAAAAAAAAAACTGGGGATGGGCGAAGCATGTAGGGAAGGGTGTTTCAGCTCCATTAACGTGAAACCTGGGGAGGGGTAAAACATGCAGTGTTCAGAGAGAGATTTCTTTGATGAGGCACTATAGTGGTGCCAAGCCTGAAACTGGGCATGTAGGGAAGAGTGTTTCCGCTCCACTAACGTCGTCTAAAACTCTGTCGGAATGCAGCTTACCCTAAGGTGGTGCCTCTCCTTCTTCTTCTTCTTCTTCTTCTTCTTCTTCTTCTTCTTCTTCTTCTTCTTCTTCCCTACATGCCCGGTTTCATTTCCCTACGACATGTAGGAGAGGATGTTTCAGCTACCACTAACTTCGTCGGCTATTTGTTGGGATAACTATTGTCACCATTTTGAGTGGACCGGTAGTGAGTAGAGGGATTTACCCATTGTGGCGCATACCCATTTTCATGATGCACCGTGACAACACGACACACCATGACGACCAGAGACGCGGACAAGCCTTGCCTCTAAGATGCTTCGCACCTAATATGTCGCCAGTTGTGGCGTCCTCGTCGTTGTTTGGTGGCCTTTCGAAGTTTAGCTGCCCAATACACATGAATACACACGTGCGAACAATACCCGGAAGGCACTCACCTTGCTTCCACACCAAGGAAGCAGAACACCGAGGATGAATATCGCGGCAGTGGCACCTTTGATTGATCCAGTAGTGACAAAAACAGCCTACGAAGTAAAATTCAATCATCACAAATAAATCATGTTCAAGTTTATACAGCGTTGTTGTTATCATAACTTTCAATATCTTTAGCGTCATTCTTTCTTTACGTTGTTTACTTGATGAGGTAAGTTTTTCTGTCCTACAATCTGGTAAGCTCATTCTTTTCTAAAGACTCAGAGCTAAACTATAACAACTGTTCAATATGCCTCAAAATTTCACTCTAGGGTAGACAAAGATCCACGTGTTCAACAAACACACAGCATCAAGGGCTCAAAATTGTGTAAGATTACAATGATAGTTTAATTGTGTGCCTGCACTATTCTGCAATACATCCAGAACTGTGTGTAACCGTAGAAACAGTGACATAAGATTTCTTGGCTACGGCTGTTTTTTTTTTCTTTTTCTTTTTACCAAGTAGTAGTAGTGTAGTGGTGAAGGAGCAAGGCATTCGCCATTGGGACGCTCTCTTGGTGCGAAACGCAAGCGCTGATGGGAGCTGTTGGCGCCGAGCCTGTTTGACTGCTTCTCGCCAGGCCGGATTTATGCCTGCTACCCGACGTCGTCACATAAACACCCTTCCAAAGAGGATGAGGGGCCACTACAGCGGCATTTAATTACCTTTCCTTCAATTATCCATACTGATCTTGCACAAACTTTAAAGCTGCAGCGCTCAACATTTTTCTCACCGATAAGACAGAGGGCAGGCTCCCGGAGAGGAACGCCAGGGCCACCGCGATGAGACCGAAGGCAGCAGCTGAAACGAGTATTCGTATTTTAATTAGTGTCGTTGATCACTAAAACAAGAAACATCAAACTAATTCTCATCTTTCAGACGCTGCCCAGTAGTTGTAAATTTATATCTAATCAAGATAAATATTATATCTTATCTTTTCTTACAACTGCCGTTAATATTATCGTTTATTTGTAGCTTGTCAATCTAGACGTCTAAACGAGCAGTGAGCGCTTTTAAAAGTTAGCCAGAATGTTGACAAACAATCATTTTGTCTTCCTGATTTCTTCTAAAAACTATCTAAAGGCACCTCGAACACTTATTGCTGGACGCGATTTCAATGTCCATACTAGCAATAGCAAAAGTTTTCTCATATATAAATTTTGTACAGTCGTGCCAAATGCTTGAAACCATGATACTTTCGCTACGCAATGCCCACTATAGCTCTGACTGTTCCCGGCTCATGTGCAAAGCTTAAGCTGAGATGAGACTTCCTTTGGGATGAGAAATCCCAAAATTCAATTTTAGGATTTTGAAATCACCAGATAATTTCTCTATCTTTTAGAAAATATAGCGCACTTGGGCCCTCGCGGTTTCCCAAAGAATTTTTGGTCCTTTTTCTTTGACATGTTGACAGGAAACGTGCGTGCTCCCCTAAGTAATTTCTGCATTTTGCTCAAAACAACATCTTTGGAGGTTGTGTACCTTTTTCTCGGGAACCATCAGACATAAGTAAACAGAAATACTCAGATCAGTTTTTTTAGTTGGCATTTACATAACTTGGAATATATATCAGTAGCCTAGGTCCAGTGTGGAAATTTTCAAACATCAACAGACGTATATAATTTTAGTTCCTTTTCTGTATTAGCAGCTACTTTTGTGCCAAATTGCAACGCTCTGCAGCTGGCATATTTTAACAAAAGATAGGTGTGTCTAAAATTAAAAAAAGCAACAATGGAAAATATTAAACCCAATTTGAATCTCATTTTCAGCTCCAATGCAATCTGCGTCTGCCTTTAAAACACCTTGGCAAACTTTATAGCTATACCTTTAATTACCACTTCTCCACAGCGAAATTTTGAAACGTGCTTCCAAAGTCTCAACCCACCTTAAATCATGGTGACAGTATATTTGTCTATAGTCTTATCGCGAGCATCTGCTACAAGGAATACAGGTTTGCCTTGAGTTGCATTTTCAGGAAACTAGGCTCGTGTTGACGTGCAGAAAGTTAGTAAAAAAAATTTTTAATCTCTACCGATTGCTTTTGTTGCCCACATGACACCTGTGGGAGAGAGTTTCACCATGTGCTTTATGAAGTCTTCCCATACGATGGCAGCCAAGGCATTGTACCCAGATGACAACGAGCTGAAGCAGAAGAAATGAGATTTGTCCAGTTTCAGTCTCAGGTTATTTTAAATTCGTCATAAAATAATTATTCAAATATAGCACGTATACGAGGGTCCAAAAGTCAAGTGATTGCAACAAAACTATCGGTTGACCTAAAAAGGCTTGTAACCAAAACGTGCATCAATACAGCAAAAAAATAATATTCTGTTCCAACATAAAGCCACTAACTCAACTTACTCAGGCGGTAATCATACCGGTAACGGTCCGCTTGCTTCAGCTTGCGTATGACTAGAGTTGGGTCAACACACTTAACCATCCAAATTTATTGATATGGCGTGTTAAAACAACTGATACTTTGTGATATTATTTCCTCTATCACTATTAAATTTCACAGTTCCCTCATATGTTATACTATTTCTTATTTTCCCCAATCCTTTCTGGAAAAATTTCTAGCAAGGAATTTATGGGAATTTCCTTCTATGGTAGATCGGACTGGCGTAAGGGACAAGCGAGAGGCCGGTAATACAACACAGAGACCTCAGAGCTAAAACTATCATATATTTTAATAAATAAGAGCTATTTTCATTTTGGTGTGCACAGTCAGGGGGGACAAGTATATTATCAGCAAGTAAAGAATATTTCATGTTTTTTTTTACTTTCTTGTTTTTGGTGTTGCACCGTATGTTTATGTCAGGAAACTTGGAGACGAGACTGTTATAAGATTACGAAGCGGTATTTGATACTTGTATGCGACGTTGTTCCGAGATATTCATAATAAAATGTAGCCCTCAACACATAGTTCCCGACTAGGGAGGTGGGAGACCGGGAGCACAACAGCGAGGCCCTCATCGTGTACAATTCTGGTACAACGGGTACAAGTCTGCTAACAAATGATCATTGCTAGGACTAAGCTATTCTATGTACAAGATTCTTTGAGAAAATTTTGAACATACCAGCGAAATTCACGAGTTCGAGTAACCTTCAGTGTTACCTGAGCGATCCACTGTAAACTGCCGAGACAAAGAGCCCCGTGATGCCAGGCAGGTGACCCAAGGTCTCCATCACAAAGTGCGGCATCAGCTGCGTTCAAAAATGATATAAACACAAATAGACACGTTAGCACTCTGCCCTTACCCACACTCATCCCCTTGAATACTGAAGTACGCAAGATAGATGACGATTATTGCTGCGGGACCGAAGGATGCAGAAGAGGGTTCTACTGTTCTTAGTGTGTGGACGAGAAATACCAACACCTGCACTTTAGCTAGATAATTTTCCGAAAAGTATGCGGGTTAGTGTTTTCAGATGCAAATGAAAATCATTGTTCTGTAGAGTCAATAAACAGTTTCATATCGCGTTTCGTATAATAATGATGCGACAAAACATTTTTAAAACTAGTTGTTTTATTTATACCCGTGCTACACGAGCACAAAAAATTGCATAAACTTCCTAATGCATTACGATTTAATGTCATTTGCGCAATGCCACGCGGGCAAATCAAATGGCATTTGCTTTAATGTCATTCGTCATCTAAGGCCTTTGCTAGAACTCATTCCACTGAGAAATCTGTACTCTCGACGCCAAAGCTTGCTCGGTGCAGTGCACATAAAGCATTTTAAATAACATCTATCATGTCAAAACATATTTTATACGTGACTTTTAACACAAAACATGTTATTTCCCAGTTGCACCATACAGAAATTCAGAATTTCAACGGCTTCGGCATGACACCCGCCATGTCGGATTCTAAGCTTCGCATTCAACGTGTAATGGCCGCAGTTGCTGTGGTTGGTTGAAATGTTGAAAAATACCCGAACTCAAGCTAATGGCAATATAACATGGTTGCTTGTACATTTCATTATTCCGGAATGCAGGTTATAGTTGTTAAAATGCGTGTTTATTTTATTACCCTTGTAAAGACATTTATTTGGCTCGGCGATTGACACTCGTCGACAATGGGCAGTGGCGACAGTCAATGCAGAGGACGGACTCCCTGCTCTGGCGGCGTTCTCTTGGAAAAGAGCCCAAGAGGACGACCCACTAGAAGGCCCTGGAGAGGGCGACCCATTAGAAAGCGCCAAGGCTTCACTATACACCCTAAAATTGTTCCTTTCAAAAGTCGCTGTTATCGACATCGTCAGGTCGAATGCAATTAAATTTAGGCTGTGGCTGTTGAGTTGGAAAAGATGTCACTCAGGATCTTAATGCCTTAACTACTGAATACCATTTCTCGTGCCCGTGTGGCACGGGTAATATTTAGTGTAATATTCTCATTCTTCTTAGTAACGAAAAATCAGTTACGGCGCACTTTTCATTTTTTGTTTATTACGTTATTAGCAAAGTAGTCTTCAGCATTTTAGACTGCAATGCATCAATAAAGACAAGTAAGTTTAATGTGGAGGCCAGCCACGTTGCGCAATTAGAATCTTAATTTTGTGTGTATGTCTGAATGAAGTGGTCATGGCAGGCAAGTGAGCTTAGTGTAGCCGTTTTTTTTTTTCTTTACCATGCTCACACCAAAGCGGCTGTCTCCATCTTAGAAAGGTGACAGCGCAAAGACACGGGCACAAAGTGAAGAACAAAAATAGTCAGCGCTGTGTCTTGTTTATTATTCGCTTTGCCCCGTCTTTGTGCGTTATAAATTTTCTAAGACACAATACCAACTAGTACACTAAGCCATCCTCGCGAGACTGCTTTGAAACTGAAAAATTCTTCGCTGTTTTTTTTTTTTTGCGTGGAAATAAACTTAGAGAATAACTAGCATGGGAATATATTATTCGTACCAATGTTGACATTCCTATCCAATAAGGAATTCTATTACCGCCACCACTGGCAGGTAATCTCTTAACTTGCCTGGTCGTACTTGGTAATCATGGATGCCTTGAGCGGGTCACATCGGTGATAGAGCGCGAAGAGCAGCAGGCCACATAGCGATGAAATCGTCAATATTAATGAGACTCCGAGCATATTGATGTAAAGTGCCCTGCAAGTGCACGAGAGGCGAGGAGACATTCTTGAACGAATTGAGGGAGTGTGTGTGTGTGTGGGGGGGGGGGGGGGGGAGGGGGGGGAAGGGGGGAGGGAGGGGGGGGAGGGGAGGGGCTACTGTTTGGTTATACTCTTAGAGTGCTACTTGGGATGATACTATAATTCCAAGTTTGCAGAGTAGGATGAGTTCATCTTCCCATCCCAAGTAGCACTGCATATCGAGAAGACACTTGTACCAACGCCTTCTTCCACATAGCAACGTCAAGTTTCAATCTTTCTTTTTCAAATTCCTCAAAGATATTACCTTAACTTATAAACTATAAGCCGGCCTACATCCCAACAGTCACGTTTATCTCAAGTGTAGGTACCACGACGATATATTTTTCTTTGTTTTCTTTTCCTGCTCTCCTGCTCCTGGGGATTTTCTGTCCCCGACCACTTTCCCTGTACAAAGTAGCACGTAGGCATTTACACACACGCCTAAAGAATTATTGTGCTTTAACACAGACCTCTTTCTCCAACTCACGCGTCATACATATACGAATGTTTTTCTGACCACCATAGAAAAAATTTTGAAATGCGAATTTCCGAAGAAAAAATTAAAATTTCATCAAAATAAACCGTCACATTTGGCTGATCGATGTTCGAAATTTGTGCAACCATGCTTATAAATGGTTACTTAACTCAATCAACTGATGGACTTTTACCATTTATTACTTTATGGCCCGCACTCCAATTGCAATGGACGAATTAGATCTGGCGGCCTAGATGAGTTTACTGCAAATAATATCGGATGTTGGCGCGGAATCTCTTCTGTCATGCGTGCAGACGGTATGCTATTAATTTTTATTTATTTGAGACCACCCCTCTACTGTTCCTAACACTCCTCCTGGCAGTTCGACGATATTATCGAACTCAAGATGCGTGCTGCCCTCACTCGATTGCTGTCGTTACTTCGAGAGAGACGATTACCGATGGAGGCACGAGGTGTCGTTGCGTGTTGCAATTGAATGAGATATATTTCACCTGGCTGTATGTTTGGGTACTTGCCTACATGAAGCCTTGGATTTTAGGAACAGCAATGACAAGATAAACAGGTTCGCGATAGAAACAAGTAAAAGTCGTTTGGAAGAATGTTGGTGGAAAAGTAGGGAGAACGACCAAAAATAAATACTGGTGAAAATAAGGTCACTCTGCAGTAAGACATAGAAGTTGGGCTGTGAATTTACCGACATTTCTTTTTTTATAGGAAAAAAATATAATCGATTTAGACGATGCATGAGGCCTAGCTTAAGTATAATATTTTTTTTTCCCATCCTGGTGGCGCACAAGTCACCACCACGTCATAAAGTGGACGCTCATAGCATCCATCCTTCAAACTCACGGAAAGAAAAGAGCATGAATCGAATCTATGGTAACCCGTGAAGAAACAGGAAAAGCCCTATACAGCACCGTTGGAGTAACATTGGCGATGTAGCATGATTATTAAAGTCGTGGAAGTTTATCTGTTAAAAGGAGGAGAGAAAGTCGAAACACTGTCAAACACGGCTGTATCGAACTCGGGTAAATCGAATTATCCTTTATATCGAACTATCTTAAAACGCGACAATGTTCTGACGTCAATTAATACAAACATTTACGGCTACATCGAACAAAAATAGTCCGAACACTTGATATATCGAACATTGGACAGTGCAGTACGCCCAAGAGTTCGTTTTTTTTTTTTTTTCACGGAAAGGGAATTTTTCGCGTGCATTGGGACAGCGAGTGGCGTGATCGGGAGCGCGCCGCACAGAGCGCGTGGAAACTATCGCTTGCGATCGCGTGCTTTCTCCCATGGTCCCTTGTCGCTGCCGTCGTGTGGGGTTGCCGTTCACTTCTCAGCTGCTTTCATTAACGAAATGGCTGTCGTAAAACGGTAAGAATCTGGCTGTTCTCCGCAAAGCTGGCGATAATCAGCGCAGTCGAACGTAAAGAAAGGTCTGACGTCACCGCTAAGAAGCACGCTGAGTATGACATTGAAAACAGATGTGGTTGGTCCCTCTCATATAGGAATCGGTTATAACACACGAAAGTGAAACGCCTCTTCACAGAAGTAGTTAAATGTTTATTGCACAGTGATATATACTGTGAATTGGTGTTCGGTGGCTGCAGCTGCCTTAGACGTTGATGCACCCATGCTGACGCCTGATGGCACATCTTCTCCATCACGACAACCAACGTCGATGATCATGAGCAACCCCTTGTAGTAACTAAAGTAGTTTACGTAACACCTGGACGCAGCAGATGACAGATGACTCCCAAAAATGGCATCAATACATGTCCTTGAACGTGTTGTGTAGACCTTTTCCTTGGTCACATGAACCACAGGCGTTCGCAAACCGTGCAAGCGAAACCGAACGGGTTTTCACTAAATCGTTTTCTAAACTCACGGTCAGCTGCAGCAAAGGGTGCGTGATTTGCGGGTCGGCGACCGTCCTGTTGATGTGCTTGGCATGCGGCGTCGTGTTGGCGAGCAGCGTCCTGCTGGTGGGTCGCTTCGGCAAAGACGCTGTCATTTCGGTCCTGCTTCGGTGTCTGTATGGCAGCCACGTGGGTCACGATGCGCTCAACTTCCCAAACGCGAGAGGTACAGTTCTCAGCTTGAGCCGTGAACGAGCGAAAGCTTCACGCTCCCCCCATGGCGTGTCGATCGCTGCACCAGACTCACTTGCGCGACATTCGCCCGTCGACGCAGTTGTCTTTCGGTGGCGCTTAATGCAGCAGTTCTCGTAGTCGGTGTCATCGCACTCGTATCAGTAGATGGCGGGGATACACCATTGGTGCATATGGAAGCTGCAAAAGACGAAGCACGTAACTGCGTCGTCACCGAGTCAAATGATCGCGTAAAGCGGGTCGCAAACACAGCTTCCGTTTGTGGCCTCCGAGATTAACTCCAGAAACTTTGTCGGAACCGATTTCGGACGCCACGCTTCATTGTGTTTCAAGTAGGGCCAACGTCACCTAGGCGGCGTTGGTAGGGCGCTTTGATGCCAGCGTCCGTTCAAATGCTGGCATCGAAGGCGCCATAGTGCTGAGACTACCGCTGCGTTCACTGTCAGTGTTAGTGTCATAATGCAGCACTTCTCCGCTCTTGGGTGGCGGCACCACCCCGACAAACGAAGATCGCAGGTAACGGAGCGATGAGATATATAAGGCGCGTCTGAAGGGCTGTTCGGAAATGCGCCGATGGCGTATTCGGTTGAGCGCCCCGTGTCTATCACAGCGGACGAAGAGGTCATGGGTTCGATTCCCGGGTCTTTCAAATTCGCGTAAATTTTTCTTCTGTTTTCGTACTTTGTATTCTGTTCGTGTATATTTTAACAGCGTCATATCCGTGACCCAAATACGTCAGTGAATTCTGTGAACCCCGGCATAAAAAAGTTTACTGTTATAGCCGTTTAAAGATTAAGAAACATCGAAGCTGGTTGATCTTAGAGGGGCTTAACGTGGCCTTTATGGCTGATGCTAGGTCTTTCCTTGGTTTAGACAACGTATAGTCGAACCATAGCTTGTCACAGACCACGCAAGGATGTCCAAAGTCCAGAGCCAGAACTAACACGCAGAGCTGGCTGTGGCACGCCCGGTAAAAGCACGCGCCTTTCATCGCTCGTACTCGGCTCGCGCGGCGGGCAAACAAGGAGCGGCGGCTGCGCGGAGTGTCTCCGTCGGTGGGCGCGGCTGATAAACAACGGCGCAGAAGGTTTTTGCGGACACCCGACGTTTTATCTGGAGCTTTAAGAGCTTCGCTTATTAAACTACGCCAACATTAAGGCCAAGGCAGACTCGAGGCTTCCGGCGCCCGACGTGCCCGCACAGCTGCGTATGAAGATGTAGAGTCTCTGTTTACAACGATACCATAATTTCTCGCGTACAAATCGCGCTTGCATATAACCCGCATTCTAAACTAAAAACTGCGGGAAAATAAGAACTAACAAAACTCCCCGCGTATAAGCATAAGCCGCCTTCTTTGCAATATTATCCAGCAGTTCCGTGAAGCCAACCTGCGCACCAATGTTCGCATCAAAAATGTGGTACACTCTTTACAAAATTTATCACAAATTATTCGATATGTCAAACCGATTGAACTGGCCTTGCATACTCACGTTCGTGCTTTGCGAATTGTTGCAAGACCGCAGTAACGCTGCACCATGACCTGGTTTATGCCGAATCCCGACATCCACGTAATCCCGCTCCCGCCAACGACGCTCCAGAAGGTGAAAGTTTTCTGAAAGTTCAAGCTCATGCTTGCGGGTTGCAAAGTAGAGCAGAATAAAAAGTCAGATTACGCTGGCATTGATGTGTTCATACTAAGTATAGATAAGTTCGTCGTAGGCAGCAAGCGAGTTATAGTTACTGTCATCATCATCAGCCTGACTACGCCCACTGCAGGGCAAACGCCTCTCCCATGTTCTACCAATCAACCCGGTCCTGTGCTTTCTGCTGCCACGTTATACCTGCAAACTTCTTAATCTCATCTGCCCACCTAATTTTCTGTCTCCTCCTCCCGCGTTTGCCTTCTCTTGGAATCCAGTCGTTAATGACCAGCGGTTATCCTGCCTACGCGCTACGTGCCCGGCCCATGTCCATTTCTTCTTCTTGATTTCAACTATGATATCCTTAACCCCCGTTTGTTCCCTGATCCACTTTGCTCTCTTCCTATCTCTTAAGGTTACACAAGTCATCAGATATATCAGGTTACACTTACAACTTCGAAAGCCTGCGGCATTTCCTCCTCAAAGGCGTATGCACACACGTCTACACCGATGGGCTCGCCCTCCAGACTGACGTCATGGGCAGGGTTGCCATTGGGTGGACATGAAAAGGCGCCAGAACTCACGCCAAATGTAGCCAAAGTAGCCGTGTCATTTGATATTATCGCCGAATTTCTAGCCATATAGAACAGAAGCGGTATTATCAACAGAGTTTTTACTATTGATGAATAAATAAAACCATTTTGAATAAGTAAAACCACAAGTTTAAAGAAGAGCCATATGGCGCGAACAGAAAATTTTCGCCACCAACGGGGTCCAAAAGTAGCCAATTTGACGCAAAGTAGCCACCAAAGGCAACCGTGGTCGTGAGCCGGACGGCCGGTGACGCCACCTTCGAAGATGTTTGCCGAGTGCATGAACGGGACTACTTCTTTAGTCGTGGAGGCGATCGGTCTTCCTGTTTCGGTCGTCTGGGCGAGGCCTCCACGGACCTTCTGAAGTGGTGTCCGACCATAGATAGACTTTTCTCTAGATTGCACAAATAAAGTTTTGAATGAAACGAATAAAGAGAACGTTTGCGCACCGAGCGTCTTCACTGAATTTTTATATTGAGCGAATGTAACGGCATTCAACTATATTTGATACCCTGAATTATTTTCATTTTTGTGCCGCTTATGTTACGAAACCTGCGATTATATACAATGGTTATACTCCGAACCGTTAATTTTATCACCAGGCAATGTTTCTTTACGTATTCGGCCGTTCACTGTGCTTCACAATGGCGGTTGTGTTGCTTGAAACCTACGGTGGTTGCGCAGGATGTGACGTCGAGACAATAATTTTCTGAGAACCTGGTCAGTCCATGGAGGCAATGCCGCCGTGGACTAAGCAAACAAGCTTCCCTTTCAAATGAGCTACAGCGAGAACAGCAAGCTATTTCCAGAAAGTTATTAAAGACAAGATTAGTAGGAAGATATTTATTACTCAACAAGCGGCGGCTTGGAGAATGGGCGAGAAAGGAAGCCGGTAGTACTGGACGGACGGATGGATGGATGGATCGATGGTTCGGTGGATGGATGGATGGATGGATGGATGGATGGATGGATGGATGGATGGATGGATGGATGGATGGATGGATGGATGGATGGACGGACGGACGGACGGAAGGACGGATGGGCGGATAGATGGATGGATGGATGGATGGATGGATGGATGGGATGGATGGATGGATGGATGGGATGGGATGGGATGGGATGGGATGGGATGGGATGGGATGGGATGGGATGTTGATGGATGGATGGATGGGTGGATGGATGGGTGGATGGATGGACGATTGGATGGATAAACTTTATTGAGGTCCTTCGAAATGCGCTTTAGCACGTTGCGGGCCGCTCCCACGTCGTAACAGAAAGACTGTGTCTCTCTGCTGCTTCGTGGGCCCGTTGCACCGCCCATTTATGTTGTTCGAGACCGGAGCTGGTAATAGCAGCCCCCCCATTTGCACGGCGTGATGACTTCGCCGCCGCGTAATGCGGGGCACCGCCAGAGCATGTGTTCTAGATTAGCTATATCCACGCATAAGGAACATGCATTAGTTGGCTGTATTTCATGATTAGAAGCCAAACTTTTTTCTAGTTTAAGTTAGCACGTTGAGCAAAAGTTCTAGAATGAATATCACGAAAGCTCTAGAACAGATAACCGCTGGTCTATCAGTGTAAGGGAACAGGTGATGAGGCAATGGAAAACACAGACCATAGCGACAGCAGAATCAGCAAAGAGATTGCCTGAGAGATTAGCAAGCATAGTAGACGGTAGGCTGATGCATATGGACGTAACTGGAAATCTCTGGAGTAGTACTTTAACCTGCCGTAGGCCTCTGCCTAGAACAGTTATCAGATGTCGACTATGCTGTCGGGTTAAATCATTACTCGTAGTTTGCAAGGCACCTAATCAGCCTCGCAGTTACCATAAGCGCTTTACGCGAATGGCTGCGTATTTCGAACTTGTGAGCTGCGTTTGTGAGAGGTTTTTGTATACAATACGTGTTCATACATACTCAAAGAACTCAAGTAGCCCCTCTTTGTTGACCGCTTCGAAAACTGCACTGGGCTCACCAATCATCATGAAGCCCTGCAACAATACAGACGACATAAAAATTAACAAAGAAAACGAGATACGTGTATGTTGTGTTTTTAGCAACGATAGCAGCTGTGTCAAGTACACTTTATCCACCATTCAACATGAGTAATAACTATTGCTCTCCTTTGTTAATCGGCAAAACAGGTTGACCACAACAAAGCAGCGCACTCGCACGAACTGCTTCTGCTATGGTATCTCATTTGAAGACAATAACGATGCACGGTAAACAACGAGCCCTTCTTAACATTTAGAAAGTCAGAAAGCAAGCAGCTTATTTTCACTTTGCTTGCCACAACTCTTTGATCAGCACCAACTACAAGTATCAAGTCTATATTACCATTAATTAACTTGCCACAGAGGTTAATTACCTTGGCGCCTTTCCCGAAACTGACCTCTGAGGTTAACCGAAGGTAACCCAGACGTGCATACCTCCACTGACATATATATTTAGGTGAAAATAAGGGTACATTAGGATTTGTACTATATTCAAAATAATAGTGAAAGGGCCACGAGTTCACTTTTTATTAGATTTTTACAGCATACCACTGATAAGGCTAATCATCAGCAGAAACCATGCTCGCATACTCATGCATGTAAAACGTTACTTCTTTGTTTGTATATATAACACAATACTCTATTTATAACCTCTTTGATCCATCGTAGTTTCTTGTTGAAATTATCCAGTTCATTGGGCAGCCACGTACTTTAAAGGGGCCATGACACCCAATTTTCGACCACAATCTGTGTTACGTAGGTTGATCCTTGTACGTTCACAGACAAGCTGGCGAAATTTTAGCGCATTTGGTCGTGCCGTTTATTTATAATTGAATATTTTTATAAACGAGCGAGCGGCCTGAGAGTCGGGCAACACTGGCACGCTCGCTAGCCGTGACGTAACGAGTAGCTTGCTGTGCGAGCGTCTGCACGGTCTGCATTCCGTGTTCCATGTTCAGCTGCGCGTGCAAACGAGCTATTTCTGCTTTTCTCAACTTGTCTCTGGAACTAAATGACTTGCAGCGGTTGAAACAGCAACAGAGCAACACTCGCAGTGAACACACTGACCGCGTGTGGAATGTAGCAGACGGCGCCACTGCTCCTCGCAGTTAGTGACGTCACGCACGCCATGGCAAAATGGCGGTCGCCGGCGGTGGGCGGAGTTTACAGCCAGCGACTTCCCCGGCTTATTTTGGACTGAAATAATCTTTTACAGTCTAGTTTTCACACGTGTACAAGCACATTTGACCCTCTACCTTCGTTTTTCGCCAAAAACCGCAAATTGTTGGGTGACCATGTCATGGCCCCTTTAAGCTTTTATATGGTGTGTCAAGAAATGTGTCCAAAATTCTCAAGAATTAGGGAAATGCGATATTTGTTCGGTGCCTTCACACTTACTTCTTCTGTAGCCGCAGGCATCTTAAGATGGCTAAAGGCATCACTTAGGACATTAATTAAGAAGGTTAAGCTAATTAACTATTTAATTGGGGGAATTAGGTAGTTATGTTAAATGGCAGAATTGAGGTCCTTCATTCGAAGAATCCACTGAAGCTTTGAGATTTGGAAAAGGCGGCCTCTAGTAACAATTGCGAAGTAATGAAATTCACCCAAATTCAGCGGGGAAATCGAAACCGAAGCGCGAAAGAGTGCAACTACCATGTTGTTCTGAGACGTGCAGAATGAGTGAGCGTCGTTATATTAACCATCAACCGACTTCGCTGTGTGGGTGTGTGGGCTGCGCTTGCAATAATAGGACGCATGACGCACTTACATTAACGAACGCGGAAGAACTACACCTCTGTAATCGTTGTCTTGAAGAGTGACGTCATTCTGGTCGTCTGCTTGCTCTGCTCATCGGTGTTGCAGTTTCACTGTTAAATTTGTTTCCATTTCATTACGCGACAAAAATTACTGGAGACCGCTTTTTCAATATCTCAAAGCTGCGATGGCTTCTTCGCATGAAAAACTTCAATTCTGCCATTTGACATAACCGCTTAACTCCATTAATTAAAAAGTTCATTATATTAGCTTTCTTAATTACTGCCCCAAAAGATGTCTATAACCATCTTAAGATGCCTGCGGCTGCAGAGGGAGTGATTGTGAAGGCATCGAACAAATACCGCATTTCCCTGGCTTTTTGAGAATTTTGCACTCATTTCTAGACACACGCGGTATAACAAAAAAAGAAAAAAAACTAAATAAAAAACAGGAATACCTTAATAAGGACGATCAGCAGTCCGAAAATCATCAACAGCACCTGCAGGACGTCCGTCCAAACGACAGCTTTGATGCCTCCCTGCGAAGGGGTGTATTTTACAAAGTTACATATGTTTACCTTTCATGTACATATGGCCCCACACATTACATCGGGGAAACATCAAGCGTCCCTTACATTTACCACCACCTTTATTTACATACAGCACCCACACAAAAGCATGCTCAGTGCCTGAAAAAGGAAGCTTTGCATGCATTTCCTATGGCCTCAAAACAATGTAGGTTTTTAATGAAAAATCCTATACATGTACTAAGTGAATCTGTGATTATTTTCTCGGCCTTAGTGGCACCTCCTGGGCGTTAAAAGGGCAACTGACATCACGAGCCAAGGACAACAATGCCCTGAAGATCTTGCATCTAATACCTTACTTTAATTTCAGCTGCTCTATCGACGCCTTCGTTTGCCAGTGTTATATTTCAACTCGCACGTGGGGAACCATACTGCGAAATTTATTCTTGTTCGTGGGACGAATGCGCCGCACCTCTTTAAAGAAGTATAGCAGCTTCGCACTAGTGCATGGCGCCAAGCCTGAAGGAAGGGCGGAGGTGGGGGAGCTTCTTTGTTTCTTTTATTTTTTTCATTCTTTATTTCCTTTCTTTCTCTTTCTGTTCCTCTCATATGTTTTTCGTGCCCGTGCCTGTTGCTGTCTATTTCGTTCTTTCTCTGTATATTTCTTTCTCTTTCTTGCTCTATTTCTTTCTTCTCTTTCTTTTCTTGTTCTCTCACTGCTTCTTTCTGTCTTTCCTTGTTTCTCTTTATATCTACCTTTGTTCCTCTTTCGGTCTTGCTCTCTGTCTTTTTTTTTTTGTCGATCTCTGTTTTGTGTCTGCTTCTCTCTATATCCTTCTCTCTCTTTATTTCTCTCTTTCTTATTGTTTACGTCTTTCTCTCTGTTTTCTCGCTATCTCTTTTTCTTGTCTGTTTCTTTCTATCTCTTGCTCTCTTTCTTATGCATTTCACTGTCTTTCTATCTTTTATGTCTTTATTCCATTTATTTCTCTGTATTTTTTCTCTTTCCCTTTCTTTCTACCGCTTTCTTTCTATCTCTCCCTCTTTCACCTGTTTCACGGGCTCCATTTCGCCGAGCAGAGTTTTCGGTTAACTTGATGTACTCGGTCGTGGCGCTTGCCCAATTCCTGTGACGCATACCCACCAGTGATTTTCTGCGGACAACAAAGTTCTTTTACGTACCGCCTTAAATAGTACCGCTCTTAAATAGTCCACGAAGAGATGAAGTGCGAATACTATTCAGCATGCAGGGCATACTCACTATTGTGGTGTAGAAGGCGCAAACGCTTCCGTTCAGCACGATAGAAAGCCACACTGGAAGGCCTGTCACTGCATCGAATAGGTATCACAGGAGATATAAACGTTGCACGGAAGTCCCCTCTCAGTGAGCGTTTACACAAAAGTGGGACCTTAAGTTGTAAAGCGAGGCTTTCTCTGCCAATTTCTCTGGTTTTTTGCATTTCGTTGATTTCTCGTTCCGAACAGCACCGTGACA
Source organism: Rhipicephalus appendiculatus (assembly GCA_030522465.1). Taxonomy (NCBI): domain Eukaryota; kingdom Metazoa; phylum Arthropoda; class Arachnida; order Ixodida; family Ixodidae; genus Rhipicephalus; species Rhipicephalus appendiculatus. The sequence continues at coordinate 2,081,989 of JALIZH010009781.1, forward strand.
GCGAGAGCAGGTATCACATTAAGGACATGAATCCGTAATGCTGTATCCTTTGATTGACTCATATGGCTGTTACTGCCTCTGTGATAGGCTCAAAACATCCAACATGTGCTGCCTACAATACCCAACTCTGAACAGCGTTGTCTACGGTGCTGATTAGGGCATCAATAACGCTGTGACTAAGATTGACGCGACGTACTTAAGTTGTGCGATGGTGTCTTTGAGAGTAAGCTAGAGCTGCTGAAATTTGGCATTGGCCAAGATGTAACCATTAGCGACATGGCGGAAGACTTTTTCGTGATTACATGTGCATTTTGATTTACATTTCATTTTCATTTTATTTGCACCTGCGTATTCATACTGCTGTCGGCTGGATCACACGCTTGAGACATATATTTAAGGTCAACAAACCATTAAGTTGTTCAACTCTAAACCTATGAACCACAGAGGCACGCAAAGCGAATGGTCTGTCAAAAGAAAATGTACTCACCCGAACCGAGCGCAAGTGACGGGCCATAAAGCACTACTCCCATGTAGAAACTCTGCAATTGACAGATGTCGCCTATGTTAACGAACTTAGGGATTTTATTAAATCCTGTTCAATATTTGACTATACGTTACCACTTCTATCACGGTCAAAGCGGAGATAATCTTCCTGGTCAGTACAGAATTGAACCGCTTCTCCAGATACTGCAAGGGAAAAAAGGCAAGCACTATTGAATATTACGCATTGTTCACCATATAAACGCAAGTAATCTGCAATTAGCAAAAAACGAAACTACTGCGTTGTGATCGTGACCGAGAGGAAACTTGATTGGAATAAAGTAGGCTATATTCAACCACAACCGAAGGTGTCACTTCTGCTATATGAAATGATTATTTATTTATTTTAAATAAATGTTTCAAAGAGGTACTATCGGCGTCAAATGAAACGCGAACAGCAGCGCGTGGCCCAAGCATTGGCAACAGTATAGTGCACTCCGTCCAGTCATCACCATTGACAGGTGCGCACATCCGGTTTGGGAGCACTGCGCGATGCCCCTATAATGCAATATTTTTGCTTGCGTTCTATTTCTGATATGGTGATGATAGGGGGCCGGCGTGGGCGTGCCCAGCGCTTTAGGTTGTTTCACTTTTAGTTTCTTTTTTGTTGCCTTCGTTTCTAATATCAAACTATATATATATATATATATATAGATATATATATATATATATATATATATATATATATATATATATATATATATATATATATATATATATATATATATATATGATTCAAAAGAAGGTTCTGTGGGTCCGCTGCACATACAGTCAAGAAATGAAGGAGCACACTTACGAAAATTGAATATTTTTTGCTGGTTAACGTTACGGCCGTGGCACGGCCGAAACGGTAACCAGTAAAAAATATTCAAGTTTCGTAAGTGTGCTCCTTCATTTCCTGACTATATATATATATATATATATCATGGTGCACACGAATGCAATTTTCTTGAGCAACGCACCACCAAAAATAATGGCTGCATGACTGACTAGGGCTCCTTAACAATACACGCAGTTTTACTTTGCTGGTACCTAATACGAGAAAACCGTGCGATGAATGAAAAAAAAAGTACGAATTATGTATTGTCAGCTTATCTCTAGAGCAGTTGCCTTCGAAAAAGCATCCCACCTGGTTTACACTGATCATGTCCATATCGTAGAAAACGGGCAGAAACACGTGGGCTGCCACAACGCTAGCTATGATGACACCGACGAAAGCGACCATATACTGGGAGCCATGGAGGAAGTTCTCAGCAGGTACACCCAAGATGGCGATCGCTGACATGCTGCTGGCCGTCATGGACAGTGTAACCGGAAACATCTGCGCAAGCAAATATCGAAAATTGTTTTTTTTTTTGCAGAGTAACAAATTATTCGGCCCCTACCAAGTGACCCTTTAACAAACATCAAAGTGCCCCTTCACCTGAAAATAAATTTTCAATGCGCAATTGTCGTGTGGAATTCCATAAATGAACATTGTCCAGTTTAGTGCAAATCTCTCATTTTCCCGGGCTCCCAACGCGCAAATACGAAGCTGGTAACTTCGTCCAATCACTTGTAAAAAAAATGGGCATAGCGGCTGTGTAGGTCTGGTCGCCCTTTCCGGAACCGTCTGCCTGTTCAAGTAAAACAATTTAAATTTTAAAGCGAAGCATTTCTTAGCGAACTTGCGAACTATCTATCTATCTATCTATCTATCTATCTATCTATCTATCTATCTATCTATCTATCTATCTATCTATCTATCTATCTATCTATCTATCTATCTATCTATCTATCTATCTATCTATCTATCTATCTATCTATCTATCTATCTATCTATCTATCTATCTATCTATCTATCTATCTATCTAGCCGCCTAAGACTTCGTGCTTTCCAGGCCGTATCGTTTATGGGATTTATACCAAAATTGGTTATGACATAACATGACTGTATGACGAGCATGAATGAGTGGTGATATCATGAAAATCATGACTAAATTGTCATGAACGGTATGATTTACACGCCATGGCCCTGGTGCGTTTACGGCCGTTTTCTTAGCTTAATATATCCAAAAATCGCTATAATGAGACATATCTGCATGACCATCATAAATGAAAGGTCATAATATGAAAATCATGTTTTGAATATCATGTACAACATGATTTACATGCCACGCTCGTGCGCTGACGGCCGTTTCGCTAGCTTGATATACACCAACTTTGGCATTGCGTCACGTGACGGTATGACCAACGTAAATGACAAGTGATAATATGGAAATTATATGTCATGTGCAACATGACTTGCATGCCACGCCCATGGCACGCTCCCGGCCGTTTCGCTAGCTTGATATACACCAAATTTGCTATTGCGTGACGTTACTGTATGACGAACATAAATCACAAGTGGTAATGTGCAAATCATGACATGCATGTGATGTACAACGCCATTTACATGCCACGCTCATGGTGCACTTGCGTCCAGTGCTCGATGTACACCAAAATTGGTATTGCGGGACATGACTGCATGACGAAGATAAATGAAAAAAGCTAACATCTAAATGATGACATGCATGCTATGTACAGCATGATTTGCTCCCTGCTGGCTGCTTCGCATTACATCGATTCCCAGAATGCGTGGGACCTGCCGGTTTTTTTTTTTTATTGAGCTATAAGACTATTACAAAAAGCTCTATTAAATGCCAAGATATATTTGCAATACGAGATGCCCTTGGTCTCCAAGAATACAAAAAATATCGATGACGTCATTGTATTCTACATATATGTCTCTATTATTCTTCGCCTGATACATTCCAGCGTGATGCCTTAGCATTCAAATTAAGCTGCTTTTTGTCGCGTGATTTGGGCTGTTTTTCTTCGGAAATTATTCCGAAAGAAGTCATAACCGTGGCTGCTCGCGGTCGTAATGCACCTATTGCCCAGTTTTGTCACATTATTTTTTGCAGGGTTTCAACTTGGGTTTGTTGCTACAACATAGTGAAGAGGCCAGCGCCAGAAACCGATCAAGACGGAGAAAGGCTCACAATAGACAGTAGTAGACGACAGTAAGCAGTGGACAGCGCTGCGTTTGTCTACTGTACGTATTTCTTTGTACAGGTCGGTATCTGAGTTGGTCCGTTCACCACATTTTCGTCTTCGCTTACCTGTAGTTGCTTACTTCCTCCGAAGAAGTCCTTTTTGTTGGTGCTGCGGCGGTCCTTCCAAGCAAAATACACACCTATTAACGACGAAAGGCCCAACACGGCCACCAGCACACAGTAGTCGGCGGGGTGGAAGTACCGGGTGGCCATGACGGAGACGCAATGGGCTGTCGAAACACGGGAGCGCCACAACTACCGCATTCTCTAGGCGCTGCTGTCTAACCACGTTGACAGGTTGTTCTTCCGTTTCGGTCCTCTCATCCGGTGATCCAAAGTTACAACGCAGCAGCCTTTTTCCTGGAAAACGAAAAGAAGTGACAGCAACATTTCTGACTGTTTCATTATTCGATAACGAAAGCCTCGTTTCGCAGGTTAGCGTGCATGTCTCGAACATCACTCCTTATGTAGGAATGGCAACACTTGCTTTCTTCCTACTCTAGTAACGTCCGACGCATTTTCCTCAAATTTAGAGAGTTCTTGAAAGAAGGTTAGGAAGCGCTCTACTTTTTTTCGGTAACAACATAAGCGGGGAAAACCTACCATGGCTTAGCGGTCATGGCGTTGTAGGATTCCCGACCTTGGCGACCGCATTTAGTGGGACGCGAAATGTAAATACGCCTGTGCACTTGAAATAGGGCGTACATTAAGGGGAATCCAGTCGTTGAAAATAAAGACGTACTCTTCCACGATGGCAAGTATCATAATCATATTTGAATGTATTCACTTCCTCGTTAGCAAAGGTTCCAGTGTGACGTAAAAAAAGCGGTATTTCGCAATATCAAAATTAAGCGCCCGGTGCGCTTAATTTCGATATTGCGATGCTTAATTTCAATATTGCGATTGAAACTCGGTAATGCATATAATACATCATGCGCAATCTTCAGGATTTCTAGAAAATGCGCATGCCACAAAATCTGGCGTCCTGCACGTTTCTCACATAAGCAACTGTCCGGAAGTTAATAATTCAAGGGTTAAATAACAAGTCTTTGTTTGTTTGCATGTTCTATGCAAATTTAGCAGCAGCTATCTATTTCCGTCTCGATGTAGAGATTGTGCCTTGCTGTCATAAAATTTTTGTAAAATATCTGCATTGACCTTTCCTTCAACACGTCAGATAATAAAAACACAGCCGTATCGACCAACAGACTTACTTTAAATGAAACTTCGCTCATGTACAGACTGCGGTCAAGGGAACATGAAATGCTTAGATTAGAAAGAGAGCAAAACTAGAAGCTGAACACGAGGAACACGAAGACAAAACGTGGACACAGTATAGGAATAGTCATCACCAGTTACGTTACACCACTTTACGAGCCAATTCTAGCCAACCTCTCCTTAGCTTTCAAGTATAAGATAGAAGGTCTTGCGTATGTATACTCCATGTCCCTTATTCTTAAGCAAAACTTATCTAGCTGTTGCCTATTGCCCCTATTTGGTTGCCCCTATTTCCCCACCCCAGTGCTGGGTAACAAACCGTATGCTAATATCTGGTTAACCTCCCGGCCTTCCTCTTCATCTCTCTCTCTATCGAGTTTTTTTTTTTTTCGTTAAGTCCGATGGCAGGAGCAGTTTTTCAATTAAGATCTGATATGAAACAACAAATCATGCATTTCGCAGCTTCATTGCTTCTTGTAACAGCCAGTTATTCATATTGTATCGGGTACGAAATACGACCGTGATGCTTTGCATGCGCTTACTTTAACGAGATAGTTAACGTCCGTATTATTCCAAACTGTCATTCGTTCTATTTATTTAATTCTTTATTAACTCTATCTCTGAATGGCGTGCCTTACTGACAAGGCACAGCTATGGCTTCGTACAAGCCGTTGGCGAATAGAGAGGAGGGTTGAATTCTGAAAGTAGTCACTACAAAACACGAGCATTATTTTACGGTAGCTCTGCAGAAGTTATTCTTATTTAGATTCACCGTTGGTTTCCGGAATGTCATGCACTACGTGTCGCCGTAATAGGCAGATCTGCGCCACAAAACTGGTACAAAATTTAATCGACTAGAAATAATCCTTGCACAGTAATGTTACAAATCGTAACAAGATGCCGGCATTGAGTGCTGCTTAACAGCCATTGCGCACTATAACATGCAACGTGTCACCCGGTCACTGGTGCTTTCCCAGTTGCGGCGAGGCGATAGAGGCTGTTTGAAGGCCAAATTACGCAAGTTGAGAAGGCGCGACTTCTAACTTGTTCCAGCGACCCGTGATTGCGCAATAGGGCGCCTAACCAATGATAGGCAGATTGTAAGAGTTGGCACGCACAGAAGCCCATAACATCGTCTTCAGTTTTGGGCATCAAGGAAAACCATACTAATTTTTTTTCTTGCGCATATTATTTCAGTTGTATATTATGTTAGATAGTGGTGATGATAATGCAGAATGTCACCATGTCCCTCATTTTTGTTGTTTATTTTCTATCTTGAAGTTGCAGACTTTAATATGCATTGCTTCAACAGGGAGAATCTTCAACTACACCAGCAATTCCTTTCAATACCTTCCAGTCAACACTAAACACTACACTCTGTGCTCGGTAGTATTGTCTGTTATATACGCAGTTCAATTTATGGCAATTTATGTAGTGTTTGTGTTCGCACACTACAGTTTCACTGCTAAGAACTATAAGGCTGTTATGACACGAGCGATAAGAAAGACTATACATTGCGCAGGTGCATAGGAAGTTCCGTGCAGTTGATACTGCAGCATTACACTACCGTTGCCCTCCCCCCCCCCTCCACGCATTCACACGCACACACACTCACGCATGCACGCACGCCTTGCGATTACCGTCACTGCTGAAGGTTGTGTGCATTTTTTATGTATCTCCGGTAGGTTGGCCATTCTACTACTAACACTTCCTTGATAGACTTCGCTGATACTTTCATTGTAGCCACCGCAACCTGTGACAATCAGCAAAAGTAACTGCTTTCTCCACCACAAACAGCTTAGCTCCTTCCAGCAGCCCCTTCCCAGTGCTCGTTTCGTCCGAACTGATCGCTTTTGTGAAAGTTTAACTCACGTTTCAATGAAGAGCTGAACGGTTCAGTGGCAGTAGTATCCTTCTGGTAAGTTTCAGCAGTTACTAGACCGTCCAACTGCACTTTCGCGTTATTCGCATGCTTTGCTTCACTGAGGTTCCGTGGCCTTTCGAGCCTTACCGGTTCAATATCTTTACTAGAGCTTTTTCTATTTGTGTTCTTGTCTATATCGTACCGCTGTTGTCTCCTGGTGTTTTCCCCCTTCTTCCTTTAACGTCATTCATTTTCTTTGTTCCATCGTTCTTATCACGAGCTGTCTGATTATAGTGAGAGCGAAAGAGACACTACTCATGCACGTATACGGCGCCTGGAGCAAGTCATCACTCTGATTCCAGATGTGTCCACGGCGAAAGAATGCGGCACTGCTATAGACTAAAGTGTTTCGCAGCTGCCTGCTGGCATGCTGTCGTCGACATTTCAGAGCCATCTGGCTGCTAGCGTGCCGGTGTCAACGAAATGAATCAATTGAACCTCAAAAATAACGACGTACTGTTTTGGAATCTCGCTACAAGCGCATTCTGGTTAGAACTTTCCCAGCTGGACTGCTGTCTCAGCTGAATTAACTACTGCGTAGCGTAGGCTTTGCTAAAAAAAGTCGTCAAGCAACTTTCAATAGCTAGATTGCAACAACGAGTGCAATTCTTGAAAAGTAGCGCATGTAGGCATTTTTTTTAACGTTCTTCGCAATTGTGCGTCGATAATTTTTTGTGATTCAACTTGCTCGAGGGAAAGGCAGTTCAAGGATGGCCATGCCCTGAAAGTAGTTAATGTCGCTTGTCGTTCTAGTCGCACAACTCTCGTAGTTCACACGGTGCTCGCGCCGTAAGTGTACGTGCGCGACAGCTACCTAGAGAGGTGTTATTAAAAGGTCGCGATATCTGATACGTGAACTGGCCCGCTAATTATGCGAGAACTTTGTATGTGCGGCCTTTTACAAACAAAACGCACACACTAAAAGTACGTTGCGTTATTCTCGTATTTCTTAGGGCTTCCATATTCCATATCATTGCCTAAAAAGTCCTCTAGTTCAACCAACTTCTGGTAAACGACCGCTAACAGTCAGTGAAAAGGTTGTTGTTGTTGTTGTTATCCTGGCACCGGCTAGCAGCATACGCCACCGTGCTTGCATGGCGCGAGCGGTTGGTGAATGCGAAACCGAGGAAATCCGTGAAGGTATAGGAGAACGAAGATCGAAAAAAAAAGAAAAAATTGTTATGTGCACGCGGCTTTTTGTTTGGTTTGTAATTTACTTCTTGAAGGAGCCCTTTCCAACATTATTCAAGCCCCCATTTTTTACTCGGGGGCTGCGTACACTGAACGATGGTAAAATTAATGCCACGAGAATGGCGGCGTCAGGGGCACAGAGCCAGAAGTTATTCAACGTAGAAAATTCAAAATACAACAAAAGAAAATTTCTACACTGAACTCGATTTTCGTGGGGTCCCACAGCCACCTTTCACTCGCCACTGACGGTGCAAAACGCCTGCCAATAGGAATGAGCTGAAAGGTTCCTACGTAGCAGTAGCGTAGCCAGAAATTTTTTTCGGGGCGGGGGGGTACAACCATACTTTATGCATGTTCGTGCGTGCATATATACGCAAGCAAAACTGAAAAATTTCGGGGGGGGGGGGGGGGGTTTGAACCCCCGGCCCCCCTTGGCTACGCCACTGCTACATAGTGTGGAAGCGTGCACATCATTGTTGCCTGTTCCATCCATCGGGACGATCACGCCGTTACCACAGTGACAAATAACTTGGCGCCGCACCCCCCTCACTCCAAGAAAAAATGCGAGACCAATAACTATGCGTAGAGGTGAAAGACTTTCACCCTTAGAATGTCGTAACAATCACGATTGCACAACAAGAGGCTGCTCAGGAGAGTACACATGCAAGAAGAACTTCCTGGTAACGACAAACCTCGTGTTCGCATTTTATAGCGCAGCTCCTGGGCGCTCGTTCCTGCGTTGAGCGACGTCGGCGTCGTCGTAACCGGCAGAGCGAACGAGGACGAAAGAGAGCGAACGCGGTACGCAGCGGAGGATGAAAGACGGCGACAGCGAGGAGAGCGCGAGGAGGAGGGAGCGACAGTGGCGAAACGACAGGTTCCGCGGCGGCCACCCGCGGCGCCCCAGCAGTGGGCGCCGTCGTGCTACAGTGTACTAGAAAGTTTCTAGTACACTGTAAATAAACTTCTAGTACGCTGTAGTCGTGCGTCGGCTGTTGTAGAACGAGGCGTCCATCCCTGTAGCTTCGCAGAAAGGAAGCTGCGAAGAAGTATTACATGTAAGCTTAGGGGTCTATTTCTCCGCAGGATAGTTACGATGCTTGGCCCCATCAACAGCCGTTCCGCAGAAACAAACTTGCATGCGCGTCCACAAATGCAGCACATGCGGCGAAGTATGTTATTCCCACCTGCGTTGATAGTCTGTGTAAATAGCCGCACTCGCTGAACCCGGAATAAGAGCAAGAGTGGACGAACACGAGCCGCCCTCGACACTGCGGTGAGCGATTCTGAAGAAAGGGCGACGCGGAACAGTACACAATATAAGCGATGAAACATACGTCAGATTTACAAGATTGTCACCGCCAATAAACAATGTGAAGCTTACCGTTAACTGAGTTTTAAGTCCTCATAATTGATGGCGCATTATCAATACCCTACAAGTTAATATTTTATCACCTTATTTTCTTCATCGCCGCGTTCGCCCCTCAGGTCCCCGCCACGTGCAAGCAGCACCACGATTAAGTAGAAAGGCGAGTTTCGGAACACCAGGGCGCGCCTTGTCGAGAGATAAGCGCATGACCTTTCAAAGGGGCATTCGTAGAGTCCGCGATTACTGCTACGCGTACGCTGCTGCGCCGTGCTCGCAACAAGGGCTGCAAAAAAATCATGGTTGTTCCCTCTGTCATAGGAATCGGTATAACATGGAAGTAAAACGTGCCCTTACAGAAGTAGTTGAATGTTTACTGTACATTGATATAAGAGAGCTTGCACAATGTCTATTGGTGTTTGACAGCTATAGAACCGTTTAACGTGGATGCACCCACGTTGACGCTTGCTGATGCATCTTCATCCCAACGACTAACGTTCATGATCAGTGCTTAAACAAACCCTTGTGGTAGCTGTAGTAGTTGACGGTGAGAGCGGAATAAGACAAACAGGCAGACAGAAGTGAGTAGTGCGTCCCTGAGGAAAAAGCAATGACTGACTTTATTTTGTCATCGTCCAACCTTAACAGCTCGGTTGGACACACTCGCACCACTTCCCTTTCCCACACACAACGCGATAACACTTCAGCGTTATTGAAAGATGGGACAGGGTATCTCGTCTGCTGCTTTGCGACCGTGAGTCCTCCACGATTAATGTCGAAGAAATGGCTTCTATACATATATGACCGTTACTTCCTTTTCTATCATCATCACTTCATTCATTCAGCAATTTCAGGTCTCCGCATTGCGGCGAAGTATGTATTTTCAGTAATTGTGATTTTATGAGAAGAAAAAGAAAAATCAATCTGTCACATAGGCAGTGGCATAGACATACATATAGACATGGATATTAACGTAGATATAGACACAGACATAGATACAAACATAGGCATAGACATAGACATAGAAGACGATGAATTCCAATTAATACAAAGAGCAATAAACATATCCTCGACCAAAATAGGCATGCTGTCAAAAAGACACTGCTATCGTCTTGTCCTAAAACTGAATTACGCTGTGAAAGAAGACTAGTAAAATACTGATTCATGGACCATTGATTCACGCAACATTGAAGCACACTCATGCGTACACGTTAAATGCAACAATGCAGCGCCCAACGAGTCATGACGAAGTGGCGATGAATTATGGGTACGAAACTATTATTCGCGCGAAGTAGGGGCACCTCAGCTCGCTCTTCTTGTGATTAACACGCTGGCCTTTCGGGCGGTAACAGATGTCTTCTTGTATGTACAGCATTCGTATCTACACTAATCTACAATGTGAAACAGCGAGAGTTCTTGGCATCAATAATTCGAGGCGCGTAAATTGGTGTACATCGACCAGGTCCACAACTTTGCTGGGTTGGTTCTTTCTGGCAACTAAATGTGTGTTCGTTCAACGCCGTCGTCATTTGTCATGGCGTGATTCACGTAACCGTTTCCACTGCCGCTGATAACGCTGAACTCCACATGTTTCTTGTCGGATTTTTCCTGCAGCAGGAGGAGAGAACACAATAACGTAAGACGTCCATAGCAAGTATGGTGAATGTGGGTACACTTCAAGAAAAAGGGAAAAAAAAGTAAGTGTTAGTCTCTCTGGTGAATCCTGACTTGTCACATATATAACTCCCTTTAAAAACTCCCAGGATCCCTTATGCACTCACTTAATACGACAGGAAGGCGAAAATCTATGTATTGTTCCTGCCCCGCCACCCTCCAAAAGCTTTCTGCACCTAACGTGGTTTTCCCCTGCCTCCGGGATCGGAGGCACCTGGCTTTGCACTGCCTCCGTGATCGGCCCACCTTTGACAAAGCTACGATGTCATATGATGACGTCATCATGTGACGTATTATGACGCGATGATGACGTCACAAATATTGGTGACATGTGACGCCACAATGACGCAGTAAATTTTGGCATGATGACGTCATATGGCCACGTTATCACTTGATGATTATTTTTTGCATCACTCGTGTTGACGCTGCCGATGCGGGACGCAGGTCAATTTTCGCGTTTCGTGAGGGATCTAAAGTTTTCGCCCTAATATACAGGTTAACTCTCTCTTGGAGGGTCGCGGCTGCAACGACACTTCGAAGAGAGTATATATCCTGCGACAGTGAAGCAACGATAGGACACATACTGTGTTTTGTGATCGCTTTGTGACCGAACGAAATGTTCTACGCAGTGTGCTGAACAAACTAGACGGCATACCGTTTTCAGAAGAAAAAATCCTAAGATCGTGGCCCTTTGCGTCCTAGGCCAGCACAGCGACGCGGGCACTGATGCTGTTTTTAAAATTGACCGGGTTAGGCGATCGCTTGAAAGCGTATAATGTACTCAACAGTACTTCCCCCCTCTTCTTTTTTTTCTTCTTTTAATACCTTCATCCCTTCGCCCAATGTTGGGTAGCAAACCGGACGCGCGTCTGGTTGATCTCCTTGCTTTTCCTTCCCTTCCTTCCTCCACCTCCAAAGGGACTTAACGTGCATCTTTAAAGAGGGAGATACATGTGACAAGTGAGGACTCAGCAAAAAAGAGTGACCTGAGTTTTCTTTTTTCCTAGAGTGCGTGGCGGCTAACGAAGCTATTTAAAGGGCCACATTTTTAATCCTATATTAAATGCGAAGTATCTATCTATCTATCTATCTATCTATCTATCTATCTATCTATCTATCTATCTATCTATCTATCTATCTATCTATCTATCTATCTATCTATCTATCTATCTATCTATCTATCTATCTATCTATCTATAAGAAGATCAAGAGAGTGCCGAGATGTAAGTGGCTAGATAGATAGATAGATAGATAGATAGATAGATAGATAGATAGATAGATAGATAGATAGATAGATAGATAGATAGATAGATAGATAGATAGATAGATAGATAGATAGATAGATAGATAGATAGATAGATAGATAGATAGATAGATAGATAGATAGATAGATAGATAGATAGATTTTTGATGGCCCATGAAATGCGGTTTTGTGCCACGGCCCACAGGTGACTCATAGTCTCTATTAACGCAGGGACAGCGATAATAAACTTAAATCTTAACGCGAAAGTGTTGAGGAGCTCGTGTCGCATAAAGTCCAGTGCTGGCATTGACGGTGTTGTCGAGCGAAAATTCCGACGGAAGGAAAGAGACAATAAGAATCACACTTGGAACCGGAATGTAACCCAGGCACTCTGCATTACAGACAGGTATTCTGCCACAGAGCCACGCCAGTGCTTCCAAAAATTTGGGGAGAAGACCTTATACAACCGTCATTCTGTTCTCACTGAGTTAAGGTATCGACTGTGCAAAAACAACAAAGTTCGGGACGCCTGTATTGTGTAGGCGTAAGTCGTACCCACGCGTGGGTATATTTTTGACCGGTGTAACACCAACCTAATGTCATCACCGCACGATAAAGCCCCTCGTTCATGTCATCATCATCATTATCATCATCATCAGCCTTACTACGCCTACTGCAGGACAAAAGCCTCTCCCATGTTCCGCCAATCAATCCGGTCCTGTGCTTGCTGCTGCCACGTTATATCCGCAAACTTCTTAAGCTAATCTGCCCAACTAACTATCTGCCTTCCCCTGGCGCATTTGCCTTCTCTTGGAATCTAGTCAGTTACTCTTATTTACCAGAGGTTATCTTGCCTACGGGCGTTCATGTATCCATTTCTTGTTTTGGGGGTAGGATGAGACAGAATGATTGCTAACACGCGACATGTGTCTAACGGCGAATGCCATTGAGAGAACAGAAGTATAGGGGTAGGTACAGTGAGGAGTGGAGGGCACAGCACTGAGAGCAGTGCCACTAGATCTGCCACTGGAATGCGGCACGCTTCCGGAGAGCAGGTGAGAGGGTGACGAGTGGGGAGAAATATACCACGTGATCAAAACATTCCAAGCCCCGGCATTCTCTGCAGGACCGCAGCAAAATATGCCTAAAATCTGTTAGTCGCATATTTGCCATTATCCTAATTCGCAGTTACAATAATACGTTTCTGAAACGACGCATCCAGCAAGCGTAGCTGCGTACTCTTCCTAGCCGTCATCAACGCCACATGTACAAACGGCGCCAATACGGCCAACATTAGCGGTGTCAAACTACACATGGTTGCTACCATTGCCGCCACCGGCTGAACCAAAATTTAATACTGAGAATGTGGGGCATTTAAAAGTCACGTGACTCCTCATACTGCGCCTACTCCGCTTTTCAGGCCAGAGCACTACAAACTGCTATTGACTGTTCTCGGCGCAGCAAAAGCGCTCTCATTCTGCCCCACTGGATGACAGTGCTCCTACTCCTGTTCGACCACTGAAACACGCCGGCTCTGAAGACAGCACTTTCAGCCTGCTTTTGAGTGTTCCTGTTCTCCCAGACGAATTCGCCATAAATGCAGTCGACATACCTCAGTCTTCACCGGCACCGGCTTCTGTTCCTTGGCTGACCCCAGCTTCTCACTGGTCCTTCTCTTCAGGTATATTTTCCTCATGCATGGCGCTATCATGCTCGGATCTACATAAACTTTGTTATTCTTGAAGCCTGCACCAATACAATGACAAAAGAGATATTTATTTTTAGCTGTATCGCACACTACAGGGAGACAACTTGATTACTTTACTTTGACATGGCTACTTCGGGGTGCTCGAACTTTAGCCCCTGTACGGCATATTTGATGGTGAGCCGCTTTTGAAATCATTACCACGTTAGTAATTGTACCATAAATTTGTGGTAGCGGTTAGATTTGCAGCGAAATAGGTGTTTAACGCAACTTAGCAACAACATTCAGGCACTAGCAAACCATTGCTTTAAGCGGCGGCGTTCTTTAACCATTTATTCTTGCTTTCCCTAATTTCTTGGTTGTTTTTTGTATTGTATATTATGAGTCAGTACTTGTAGTGTTGAGAACACTGATGTAGAATATATCTTCACCCTCTTTTTCTCGGATCTCAATGATGGACCTATAGGGAGATCAGGTGAATGGTAGCTTCCAGCCATACCATAGTTTGGCTTTCATTTCTCAATTCTAAAGGAGGTTGCAGTTATAGACGTCCTAATTTCGTAAAACAAACGCACCTTTCGTCGTTCGCAGCGAATTTCGTCGAGAAATATATCCAAAAAAGTTATACTAAGTTTCACCATGGTCAAAAAGACGGCTGTGTCCACGCGGTGCTTTATCTTTGAAAGTGAGTGTCAGAAAAGCCTCCTTGGAAGCGTCTAATAATTTTGTGTTAATATATAAAGCTTGAAAAGTTTGTTTTTAAAGGCTACTACAATTGTTGCTTTGGAGGTAAGGTGACATGTGCGTACAACAATCTCCTGCTATATTTTGACAACAAAATTTCGAACCACACATTCCTAAAAAACACGTTGAGTACAGCTGCTGATGCGTTTTTGTTTTTTTCAGAAAACTTAAGTTTTACAAGAACCCCACAATCGAACATATCACGAAGACCCTTCCCGCTCTAAATTATTCCGCATTATCTCTAGTCTATCGACACTGCACTGAAGAGAGAAAATAAGTCAACTCACAAAAAATAACCGTGAGAGAGATGGCTACCATAAGCGTGACTACGAAGCTGATGACCGGAATCCACATGTAGGACACGTTGTACAGATCATATATTCCTCTGGAAAAACAAAAGAAAAGAAGGTTTGGTAAAGGCAGGAAGATCGCCACTGTCGCGATGACTGTAGTGTATGCGTATCAAAAATACTAGGCCGACAACATATTGTTAAGTGCATGCGCAAATAGGCTCACAGTAACTTCGACAAATACAAAGAATATCACAAGAATACATTACAGACAGGCAAGCTTTCACAGAGTTGTGCCGACTACTATTATCAGCTGATATATATATATATATATATATATATATATATATATATATATATATATATGTTACAGAAGGCAATACATTACAGACAGGCAAGCTTTCACAGAGTTGTGCCGACTACTATTATCAGCTTATATATATATATATATATATATATATATATATATATATATTGTCACGTGGTCGTGACGTTGACGAAGGCAGTAGGCAGTAGTCCAACGTGAAACACTTTATTTGGGCCGAACTTGTGGCCGGTAAGCTGAAGGCGAGATTACAACAATAAACGCTGGCACTGATAGCGGCGAACAGAGCGTCGGCCGTCGATCAAACTGACAAGCGGTGAAGCGCGTCGGAATTTATACGCGTGCCATAGAATATTCCAGTCTTATCACTGGTTGTCGCGCAAGCTCTGGAATAAGCTCGAGTGTTCGCGTCTTGCGCGCAATCTTAACAAAACGATCTACTATGATCGCGAAGCTTCTAGAACAATGAGGCGCGGCTTGCGCTGAGCATTGCTGACAGCCTTTGAGGGCGAAAACCGAATATAGCGAAGTGAACATAAGAAACGCGCGTGGCAATGCCCCCCTCTGAAAAAGCATCGTCCCGATGCTTAAAACAGAACACGGGGGGGGGGGGGGGGGGAGGTGGCCAATGTATGCAACAATAAATAACAGCAATAAAGAAGGTACAATAATAAAGCAAAAATTACAGTCCTCAAATTCACTAACGCGCGTGATATGGCTTGAGGCGCACGACATGGACGACTTCAGGTCGCGCACGGCGCCGCTGAGAGTTCGTAAAGCCGTCAGGGACAACCTCGTAGTCGAGTGCGCCGAGGCGTCGAAGTACCCTGTACGGTCCGAAGTATCGTCGAAGAAGCTTCTCACTGAGTCCCCGTCGGCGTATTGGCGTCCACACCCATACACGGTCACCGGGTTGGTATTCCGTGTGGCGTCGTCGAAGGTTGTAGCGGCGACTGTCAGTCCTCTGCTGGTGTTTGATCCGTAGGCGGGCGAGCTGTCGTGCTTCTTCGGCGCGCTGTAGGTAGGTGGTCACGTCGTTGTTTTCCTCGTCAGTCACGTTTGGTAACATGGCGTCGAGCGTCGTTGCCGGGCTCCGTCCGTAGACCAACTTGTATGGCGTCAACTGCGTCGTTTCTTGTACGGCCGTGTTGTACGCGAAGGTCACGTACGGAAGGATGGCATCCCACGTCTTGTGTTCGATGTCGACGTACATGGCCAGCATGTCGGCGATGGTCTTGCTTAGACGCTCGGTCAGGCCGTTGGTCTGTGGGTGGTACGCGGTGGTCCGGCGGTGACTTGTGTGGCTGTATCCCAAGATCGCCTGGGTTAGGACAGCCGTAAACGCCGTACCTCTGTCGGTGATGAGAACCTCTGGGGCGCCGTGTGGAAGGACGATGTTCTCAACGAAGAACTTGGCTACCTCGGCGGCACTGCCTTTGGGCAGGGCTTTTGTTTCGGCGTAGCGGGTGAGGTAGTCGGTGGCTACGACGATCCACTTATTTCCGCAAGTCGACGTTGGGAACGGCCCCAGGAGGTCCATCCCGATCTGCTGGAACGGTCGCCGAGGAGGCTCGATCGGCTGAAGGAAGCCTGCTGGTCTTGTTGGCGGTGTCTTCCGTCGCTGACAGTCTCGGCACGTCCTTACGTAGCGGGCGACGTCGGCGGCAAGGTGCGGCCAGTAGTACTTTTCCTGTACTCTTGCGAGCGTGCGGGAAAGTCCGAGGTGTCCAGCCGTCGGGTCGTCGTGTAGTGCCTGGAGTACTTCTGGACGCAATGCTGAAGGCACTATGAGAAGGTAGTTGGCTCGAAGTGGCGAGAAATTCTTCTTTATGAGAACGCCGTTTCGCAAGAAAAACGAAGCGAGTCCTCGCTTGAATGCCTTCGGAACAATGGCGGTCTTGCCTTCAAGGTACTCCACAAGGCCTCTGAATTCCGGGTCGGCTCGCTGTCGTTCGGCGAAGTCGTCGGCACTTATGGTTCCCAAGAAGAAGTCATCCTCCTGGTCGTCCTGCGGCGGCGGGTCGACGGGGGGCGCGAGATAAGCAGTCGGCGTCGGAGTGTTTTCGCCCGGACTTGTAAACGACGGTAATGTCGAATTCTTGAAGTCTCAGGCTCCACCGTGCGAGACGACCAGAAGGGTCTTTCAAGTTAGCTAGCCAACACAAGGCGTGGTGGTCACTCACAACTTTGAAGGGCCTGCCGTAAAGGTAGGGGCGAAACTTGGATGTAGCCCAGATGATGGCAAGGCACTCCTTTTCTGTTGTGGAGTAGTTGGCCTCTGCCTTTGAAAGCGACCGGCTAGCATAACTGATGACCCTTTCCAGTCCGTCCGTCCTCTGCACAAGGACGGCGCCGAGTCCTACACTGCTTGCGTCGGTGTGCACTTCTGTTGCGGCGTGTTCGTCGAAATGCGCAAGTAACGGAGGCGTTTGCAGGCGTCGTTTTAGTTCTTGAAATGCTTGTTCCTGCGGTGTTTCCCACTTGAACTCGACGTCAGTCCTGGTAAGGTTAGTGAGTGGCTCGGCGATGCGGGCAAAGTTTTTGACGAACCGCCTGTAGTAGGCACACAGGCCGAGAAATCGACGCACGGCCTTCTTGTCGGCTGGTGGCGGGAACGTAGCGATGGCGGCTGTCTTCTGAGGGTCGGGGTGTACTCCGGACTTGCTTATCACGTGGCCCAAGAACAAGAGTTCCTCGTAGGCGAAACGGCACTTTTGTGGCTTCAGGGTGAGTCCGGAGGTCTTGATTGCTTGAAGTACAGCTTCAAGGCGCCGGCGGTGTTCGTCGAAGTTTGAGGAAAACACAACGACGTCGTCCAAGTACACAAGACAAGTCTGCCACTTCAAGCCTGCCAGTACGGTATCCATTACACGTTGGAACGTCGCAGGCGCCGAGCAAAGACCGAAGGGCATTACCTTGAACTCGAAGAGGCCGTCTGGTGTGATAAAGGCAGTCTTCTCTCGGTCTCTCTCGTCGACCTCGATTTGCCAGTAGCCTGTCTTGAGGTCCATCGACGAAAAGTACTTTGCGTTGTGGAGTCGATCAAGGGCGTCGTCTATCCGTGGGAGGGGGTACACGTCCTTCTTCGTGATCTTGTTCAGGCGACGGTAGTCGACGCAGAAACGTAGCGTGCCATCCTTCTTCTTCACCAAAACCACGGGAGACGCCCAGGGACTCTTGGACGGCTGGATTATGTCGTCGCGTAGCATTTCGTCGACTTGTTTCTTCACGGCCTCGCGTTCGCGCGTCGATACTCGGTACGGGCTCTGTCGAACTGGTCGAGCGCTTTCTTCTGTAATGATGCGATGTTTCGCGACTGGGGTCTGTCGAATTCTTGACGACGCCGAGAAGCAGTCTTCGAATCGCAGGAGTAGGGCCTTTAGCTGGTCTTGCTTGACCTTCGGAAGGTTCGGGTTGACGTCGAAATCTGGTTTGGGACCTCGATTCGTCGAAGCAGGTTCGGTAGCATCGGAAAGGGCGAAAGCGTGGCTGGTGTCCATGAATTTCTCGATGTGGGCGACCGTCGTACCAATGTTAAGGTCCCTATATTCGTGGCTGAAGTTTGTTAGCAGTACCTTTGCTTTTGCCATAACGCAACTCGGCGATGCCTCTTGCGACGCAAATATGACGGTTTACAAGCAGGTGCTGATCGCCCTCGATGACGCCTTCGAAGTCTGCGGGCTTTTCGGTGCCGACGGAAATTATGATGCTGGAGAGAGGCGGAACGGTGACGTGCTCGTCTATCACGTTTAATGCATGGTTCCCCGGCGTCGTCTGGGTAGGCAGAGCTTTTTCTGAAGTTAGTGTTATCGACTCAGATCTTAGGTCGATGACGGCGCCGTGGTCACTTAGCAAGTCCATTCCAAGTATTACATCCCTGGAGCAGTTTTGTAGGATTACAAAGCTCGCAGGATAAGTCCTGTTATTGATGGTGACTCTCGCCGTGCAAACACCGGCCGGCGTTATTAGATGACCGCCAGCGGTCCGGATTTCAGGGCCTTGCCAAGCAGTCTTCACTTTCTTCAACTTCGCCGCGAAAGGGCCACTGACGACGGAATAGTCGGCTCCAGTGTCGACGAGGGCGGTGACGTTGTGGCCGTCGAATATTACGTCGAGGTCGCTGGTTCGTCGTCGTGCGTTGCGGTTGGGTCTTGGCGTCGGATCACGGCTGCGTCGAAATGCTGCGGTGCTTCCATGCTGCGTCGTCACGTTTTCTTCGGTCCGTGAGGTTTCGTCGGCAGGGCTTCGTCTGCTTCGCGTCGTGTTGCGCAGGTCTCGTGGCGTTGTCGTCGTCGGCGGCCGCGGAGGATCTTCGGCATTTCGTCGTACAGCAACCGCACCTCCATCGGTTGCTGCCCTTAGTTTCCCGGATACGGGCTAGGCGACCGGCCCCGGTTTGGGCCAGTGTACTGCCGGCGGTGCGGTGACATGTAGCGGCCGGGCGACGGCGAGCGGGAAGGTCGTCGTTCTTGCCACTGTGTTCCGGTGAGGTAGTCGTCGATGTCGCGAGGCCGTTCGCCAGGGCTGCGGACGCGGCGCGTTGACGGCGAATCCGCGTAGCCCCATCTGTCGGTACTGGCAGCGGCGGTACGTGTGGCCGGCCTCCCCGCAGTGGTAGCAGAGCGGGCGGTTGTCAGGGGCGCGCGCCAAACGTCCGTCTTCCTTGGCGCGTAGCGCGGCGCATAGCGCTGGCCGACAGGAGGACGGTAGGGCGTCGGTGCTGGTGGCGGCGGCGGCGGCGTCTGGCGGCCGAACTGCGGTGATGCGCTGTCTTGACGTTGTCGCGGAGAGGGGCAAGGGACGGCGGACCGCAGCAGCGTAGGTCATGGCCTCCGGATAAGGCCGCTGTGGTTCGGGAAATCCGAGCGATTGATGAACCTCGTCGCGGACAATGTCGGCGATCGAGTCCACTTGAGGCTGCGGCGAAGGTAACAGCTTGCGCAGCTCCTCCCGCACGATCGCTCGGATCGTCTCACGCAGGTCGACGGTTCCTAGTGCTTGGACGTCGGCGTAGCTTGAAACCGAGAAGCTGCGGTTGTATTGCCGTGTGCGCATCTCGAGCGTCTTCTCGATTGTCGAGGCTTCGGACGCGAATTCTGCGACCGTCTTCGGCGGGTTCCTGATCAATCCGGCAAAGAGTTCTTGCTTAACACCCCTCATAAGGAAGCGCACTTTCTTCTCTTCCGTCATGTTGGGGTCGGCGTGGCGAAACAAGCGCGTCATCTCCTCCGTGTAGATGGCAATGTTTTCATTGGGAAGCTGCACACGTGTTTCCAGGATAGCTGCGGCACGTTCCTTGCGGACAACGCTCGTGAAGGTACTTAGGAACGTCGTCCGAAAGAGATCCCAGGTTTGTAGCGTGGTTTCGCGGTTTTCAAACCACGTCCTCGCGGCGTCTTCTAAGTAGAAGTAGGCGCGGCGGAGTTTTTTCCTCGGCGTCCCAGTTGTTAAAGGTCGCGACTCGTTCGTAAGTCTCCAGCCATGTTTCGGGGTCTTCGCTAGGCGATGCGTGGAACGTCGGTGGCTCTCTGGGTGGCTGCATCACGATGGTTGCAGGGGACACAGCGGTAGTCATCGTGTCTTTCGTCTTGGCCGCCGTAGCTTTCGGCTTGTCCGGCAGTAGTCCGTGCTGCGGGGGTAGTCCTTTCAGCCTGCGGCTGGCTCGACCGTCACTGATGGTGTCGGTGTCTTCTTCGCGACGTGGGCTCGGTTCACGGCAAGAAGGGGGCGTCCGGTACATGAAAGGAGCGGCACCTCCACCAGATGTCACGTGGTCGTGACGTTGACGAAGGCAGTAGGCAGTAGTCCAACGTGAAACACTTTATTTGGGCCGAACTTGTGGCCGGTAAGCTGAAGGCGAGATTACAACAATAAACGCTGGCACTGATAGCGGCGAACAGAGCGTCGGCCGTCGATCAAACTGACAAGCGGTGAAGCGCGTCGGAATTTATACGCGTGCCATAGAATATTCCAGTCTTATCACTGGTTGTCGCGCAAGCTCTGGAATAAGCTCGAGTGTTCGCGTCTTGCGCGCAATCTTAACAAAACGATCTGCAATGATCGCGAAGCTTCTAGAACAATGAGGCGCGGCTTGCGCTGAGCATTGCTGACAGCCTTTGAGGGCGAAAACCGAATATAGCGAAGTGAACATTAGAAACGCGCGTGGCAATATATATATATATATATATATATATATATATATAGTCGCAATGGAATCACGCAGACCTCGGTAGCACAAGTAAGAAGAAAGGGAGTCCGTTCGTTGGTTGGCACGGAATATTCCCTAACATTTTGTCGGGTGGACCAGACTTTGAGAGTCTTGTCCACCAGACGAAACATTACTGAAATTATGCCGCACCAAACCAACAAAACGTTGTACTTTTTCCTTCTTCCTGATAAACACACACACACACACACACACACACACACACACACACACACACACACACACACACACACACACACACACACACACACACACACACACACACACACACACACACACACACACACGCACACACACACACACACACACACACACGTATCTATCTATCTATCTATCTATCTATCTATCTATCTATCTATCTATCTATCTATCTATCTATCTATCTATCTATCTATCTATCTATCTATCTATCTATCTATCTATCTATCTATATAAGTGAATAATTAACAGCTGTATTGAAAGAATCACAAAGGAACTCACGGCAAAACTTCTATACGTGTAAAAAATAAATAAATAACCAAATTAACGAATTCCTCTCTTGAACGTGCGCTCCTGCTTTTCTGTGGTACTATGCCTTACGTAACGTTGTGTTGTTTTTATGTGATTAGTGGCGACACTTCGTATTGAATTTCCTTCTAACGAAAAGGCGCCATGCTTGGATAAAGCCAACGTCGTAGATTCTGAGGCTGATCTGAGTGATAAGGACAGGCTGTAAGAAAGATTGGTACCTTAAGATATATGCTTCGAGGTGGCGTCATCGAAGAGACAGAAAAGAAAGAACTGCAAGGAGTCCGAACAAGAGGTTTCGCACGTTTCTTGAGTTTGTGTAGTAAATGAAGTTCATGCCGTCGCTGCATATGCGTATCAGTGAGCAACAAGTTTGCAATTTACTGACCTCCCAGTGCTACTTGAAATCTAACAAATAAAAAATCGTTGAACACATCATGACGTCGTCCCTTCAGGGATTTTGCCTCACCCTGAGTAGTAACTTCGCTGAGCAGGAACGATGGCGGTGTAGTTCGACGCGCACTGCTCTAGAGTGGTGCGGGCGCCAGTGGGCCTGGCAGGGTACAGCAGGCGTCCGACAGCCACCCACAAGGCCAACCCTAATCCCGTAAACATGGAAGACATAGCGATCTGCAGCAGCACAAAAAAAAAATGACGGAATAATTATAGGAGACAAATTAGGCACATGCAATGCAATAAAATGCCCCAGACGCATTTACTTTTTAACCACGACGTCATGGCTTCCGTTGGCGAGATCATACCCTCGAAACAACGCTTCGTATACCAGTTCCAGACCTCCACGTTCCGTCACATTACCTTAAACTTTAAAAAAAAAAGAAAACTGGTACCGCGTCACGTGGTACGTGACGTAAACGGTACCGCGTGGATGGTGCGATCCGCGATAATGTAGCCACGTGGATGGTACCGTGTGGTACCGCGTCTTGCAGAAAACGCAATTCTTTAAGTTAGTTGAACAGGTCTTTTACAGTGCCGGCCACTGTCTGGAAACTGGTCGAACGGCGGGCAAAAGATCCTTGTGCTGCATCTAGAAAGTCGCGTTTATATTCCACTGAGTAAATTATTGCAGTATGCCCTTGACTCCGTAGCTCCTTTATGACCTTTCTTTTCACATATATGAGGTCAAACAGTACCAGCTCGACCCACACCTCCAGACATGTAATTCGTAGTAACGATATATACCTTCGTGGGTACAGTATACCGAATAATAACAGTCTTAACAGGAGGGAAAAAAAAACAGAAGGCAGGGAGGTTCACCAGACACATGTCCGGTTGGCTGCCTACGCAAAGGGAAAGGGAAATGAGAGTGGGAAGACAAGAGAGAGAGGAGAGAAGGAAGGTGGAAAATTATCAAATGAGCTGACGCGTATGCGGCTGTGGAACTATACAATAGTCAAAGGCGTTCAGAATGGCACACAGTCTTTAAAAAACTGTTTTAAAAGATGTCCACAGTTACCTAAGTCCGAAACGAATAGGTTTGCAGGGAACAGTCTTGATAGAGGCCTACAATTACCCATGCCCTGAAAACCTATTCGTTTTGTGCCCTCGAATCGGTTTGCGTGAACATATTTTCCCGATCTCATTCCTTTGTATCCGCTCTATATCTGTTGATAAGCACGAGCGGATAGCTACCTTGCAATGCAAGTTACTTCATTCCACACCGGTGGCATGATATTGATTATTAAACAATTGCGACTTTCTCAATTGGTCACCTCTGGCAGATATTTTGTATTTTTACTTTTACTTGCCCCAATGTCATAAAAAGAAAACATAATGGTAAAGACAAACAAACAATATCTATAACTATGTATTGGAACACAACTAAAAATGCTGTTTACATTACAGCATTTCTTGTTCTGTTTCGTCTTATGTATTAACAACCTAAAACTTTGTACACAGAACCCTTTCACGGTTCGTGGAATGTGTTTGTTCCACTACGATAATCGCCATGGAGTTTGCCTACGTTTCCTTCCTTCAAAACTCCACGATCACTAATCACTACTTTTCTATGAAGAATGCTATGTCCCGCTGGTAGAGCACATGCTGTTGGTGGCGTTAAATTACCGGGTGCGGGGCATTAATGCAAGGACGATAGACGATGGATAATGTTGTGCGACCGAAGGATGCACCGAAGTGTACTACTGTTCTTAGTGTGCCGACGAGGAATGCCAACAGCACGCTATTCGCTACAGCTTTCGTAGTTAGAAAGTATGTCGCCAGTTCTGGTGACCTCGTCATTATTTGGTGGCATTTCAAATGTGAGAAGATGAACTTCAATATGCATGAACAAAAAATAACCAGAGCGCGCTCACCGTGCCTCCACACCAAGGAAGTAGGAGACCGAGGATGAATATTGCTGCAGTGGAGCCCTTAATTGATCCGCTCAAAACAAAAGTAGCCTGTAAAAGAAAATTAAGTCACTTAATAAAATAACGCCTTATTGAAGTTTACGCGACGTTATCGTTATCATAACTTTGAATACCTTTAGCGTTATTGCTCTTCTCATGTTATTTCTTTGGTGAGATAAGTTCTCTTGTTTTACAAGCATTTAACCTTCTTGTACATTTTATTGCGATAGCTTTTATACGGACTCTCTCGGTGGCTTCTTGCCGTCGCCGTCGCCGTCATGCTTCGTATACAGTCCAAGTCGAGCATGTGTACTACGTGCGTGTGTGTGTGTGTGTGTGTGTGTGTGTGATTCTTTTATGACTCAGAGGTAAAACTATATCGAATGTTCAGTATGTCTCAAAATTGTACTCTAGGGTATACAAAACTACGAGTGCTCAACAATTATACTGGAAGAAGTACTACACTATGTATGATTAAAGTGATAATATAACTGAATCCCTGCGCGTTTTCCGTAATATTTTCCAAATGCTATCTGGAACTGTCGAAACAGGGCAGTAAAAATTAGTGGCTATAGCTCTTTCTTTTTTCTTTTAAATGCGAAGCATTTCTTTGCGTACTGCAGGCAGTTTTAGCGTTTCTATCTGCGTATCTATCTATCTATCTAGCCGCCTACGTCTGGGTGATCTCGTGATTACCCCTTTAACTTGGGGTAGACCAAAATTAGTATGTGAGAATAAGATGGTTTGACGAATATGACTCGCTGGTCGTGACATGAATAATGACAATCCCGTCGCGTACGTCGTCAAACTCTTTCGGGAAAACCCTGTGGCACATACCACGGGGCGGGTATGTGCCACAGGTATGCGGGTATGTGCCACAGGTGATTGACAGTTTAGAGTACCCAGTAACGGCAATACAAACATTGGTACTTTTAACGCCAGAGCGTTAAAAAGCTGACGTCATCAGCAGCGTTGACCGGACGAATGCAAATAATAAATGTCAGGGTCCCAACAGGAATCGAACCCAAGCATTCTGCGTGGCAATCAAGCATTCTACCACAGAGCCACGCCAGGTCTCGGAACTGCTTTTCGAATAGACCCTAATGTTCGTGAAACGTCAATTGTCGTTGCAGTGCTGGCTATCCAATTTCATAAACATTACATATGTACTCCGATGATACAGCCGTCACGCCGAGTTAACATTAATTATAGTAAAGCGCCATCCACTGAAGTTGATATATGTTGCAGTGTGCAGGGCTACCATCCTGGCGAGCACAAGCGCTACATATCAGTTTACCGCTTCTGGTGTTGCTACTGCCCATGTTGCTGTTGGCATCGTTACGCAACTGTAAACAACTGGTTATGCAAAACATATGCGACTGTGGAACATATGTCTGTGCGTACAACATTTGTACATATCTTTAGCGTAATTTCGTAACGTTTCGCTCAAGAAAACATTACAACACAGTCACCTTCCCTCCGCATGCTTCGCATAACATCGATTCCCAAAGTACGCGGAATCTGCCGACTTTTTTTTAACCAAATAGATTTGGCCTTTTCCTTATTTTTCACTCCTTAAAGTTCATCTTGCACAAACATTAAACAGATAGCTCGACGTTGCCTCACCGTTAAGATAGAAGGCAGGCTTCCGCACAGAAACGCCAGGGCCACCGCGATGAGACCAAAACCGGCAGCTGAAATGAAGATTTGTATTCCAATAGCATCGTTGATCGCAAGACCAGGAAGCGTCAAAATGACTCTCATTTCTTTGACGCTGCCCAGTCGTTGTGAATTTGTATTCAATTAAGTTCATAGGACTTGCTCAATCTCTCTCTTTTTTGTTACAACGGCCGTTTACTTTGTAGCATATTACAAAGCCTGTCATTCCAGATGGCTAAACGAACAAAGAGTTCTGTCAAAAGTGGACAAAATGTATTAACATAATTTTTTTTATCTTCGTCACCTCTACAGGAAGCTGCGTACAGGCAGCTCCAATGCTGGTTACTGGACGAGATAGCCCAGCTTTGCCAATAAAAGCAAAAAATCTTTACATGTCCAGAAATTCTAGACATTGCCCCTTCAGCATTTGCTGGAGCTTCACTGCAGTACACCACCTTAACTGAATGGGTGGCGTTTAAAAAAAATTATATCTCAACATATTAGCCGAGTTTCAAGAAGTTTCAAGTAACATCGAATTTAGAGGGCTGTCCTTGAATAACATGCGCAGAAACGAAACTTGTTCGTTAGTTCGTTTGTGAGTTACAGCGATGTCTCATGAGAGCATGTGGTGAAGCCACACTCCAGGAGCGTGTGGTTCAGTATCGTCCCAGAGAGGGCAATCAACTGAAATGCGCGAAGGTGGAAATGTAAAATAATCGAAAAGGGCTCGCCTTGGTATTGCAACAGCAGGGATGTGTCGTTCTACTTTTTTTAAAGTGTGGATTAACGTTCGGAATAGTATAGCGAAGATGGATTAAGGTGGATTAAGGTATAGAAAAGTATGTAGGCTTGCATATTGTTGTCGTAAGTGGATTAACGTGGCTTAAGGTGGATTACTGTGGATTAATGTTCAGACCAGCATAGCGACGATAGATTAAGGTGGATTAAGGTATGGAAAGTATATAGCATCGCATAATTGTTATCGTATGTGGATCAAAGTGGCTTAAGGTGGCCTAGAGTGTGGATTAACGTTCGGATTAGTATAGCGAAGATGGATTAAGGTATGGAAAAGTACATAGCATTGCATTATTGTTATTGTAAGTGGAGTAAAGTGACTGAAGGTGGATTAATGTGGATTACGGTTCAGATTAGTATAGCTACGATGGATTAAGGCGGATTAATGGTATGGAAAGTAGGTAGCATTGTATAATTGTTATCGTATGTGGATCAAAGTGGCTTAAGGTGGAATTAAAGTTGGATTAACGTTCGAATTAGTATAGCGAAGGTGGATTTCCGCGAATTAAGGTATGGGACAGTACATAGCATTGCATTATTGTTAATGTAAGTGGATTAAAGTGGCTTAAGGTGGATTAAAGTTGGATTAACGTTCGGATTAGTATATCGAAGATGGATTAAGGTGGATTAAGGTATGGAATAGTATGTAGGATTGCATATTTGTTATCGTAATTGGAGTAAAGTGACTTAAGGTGGATTTTTGTGGATTAAGGTTCAGATTAGTATAGCGGCGATGGATTAAGGCGGATTAAGGTATGAAAAGTAAGTAGCATTGTATAATTGTTATCCTATGTGGATCCAAGTGGCTTAAGGTGGGGGATTAAAGTTGGATTAACGTTCGCATTAGTATAGCGAAGATGGATTAAGGAGGATTAAGGTATGGAATAGTATGTAGGATTGCATATTTGTTATCGTAAGTGGATCGAAGTGGCTTAAGGTGGATTAGTGTGGATTAATGTTCAGACTAGCATAGCGACGATGGATTAAGGTGGATTAAGGTATGAAAAATATGTAGCATTGCATAATTGTTATCGTATGTGGATCAAAGTGGCTTAAGGTGGATTAGACTGGATTAACGTTCGGATTAGTATAGCGAAGGTGGATTAACGCGAATTAAGGTATGGGAAAGTACATAGCATTGCATTATCGTTATTGTAAGTGGATTAAAGTGGCTTAAGATGAATTAAAGTTGAATTAACGTTCGGATTAGTTTATCGAAGATGGATTAAGGTATAGAATAGTGTGTAGGATTGCATATTTGTTATCGTAAGTGGAGTAAAGTGACTTAAGGTGGATTAATGTGGATTAAGGTTCAGATTAGTATAGCGACGATGGATTAAGGCGGAAAAAGGTATGGAAAGTAGGTAGCATTGCATAATTGTTATCGTATG
The DNA here is from genome assembly GCA_030522465.1 of Rhipicephalus appendiculatus. Lineage (NCBI taxonomy): Eukaryota > Metazoa > Arthropoda > Arachnida > Ixodida > Ixodidae > Rhipicephalus > Rhipicephalus appendiculatus. The sequence continues at coordinate 2,110,229 of JALIZH010009781.1, forward strand.
TGGATCAAAGTGGCTTAAGGTGGATTAAAGTTGAATTAACGTTCGGATTAGTATAGCGAAGGTGGATTAACGCGAATTAAGGTATGGGAAATTGCATTATTGTTATTGTAAGTGGACGCCCCCGCCGGCACCGACTCCGGAATTTTCGAGAAAGGAGCTCCGTAACGCTATTACATTAATATTTGGCCGGCAGAAAAAAGTGTGTGGGCTCATTCATGACAATTGGAGGCACGAGAGGTCAGCTAGTCCTGCTTCTCTCTTACCCTACGCCATTGGAGTAACAAGGTCGTCTGAACAGAAGGTAGTCCTTCGTTGTCAGTCGTTCTCGCGTCATCTGCTGCATGGTGATCTTGCGGCTGCCACAAGTTTTAATACTTTGGCTGCGCTAAGCATTCCTCACACAAGTGGCAGTTTGTTAAAGCTCACGAGTTTTGGTGGAATTCCCGTTCCAAGTTTTCTCGAGTTGTCGGTGTTTCAGTTGCGTTCTACGTTTATTGTTTGGGATGGGAACGTCATGGTTGAGAAGCAGGGAGTGCGTATGTTGCCTCAATCATTGAGATTTTTCATGGCCGTGTCAGCCGGACCCTCGATAGCACTTTTGGCAGCGGCACGTGGTTAAGTGCTGCATGTTCGTCGAGGACTACCTCCTCTTTATCCGTTCGCAACTACTTCCCGTGAAGGTTAGTGATATTTTTCCTGCTTTGGAATGGGAGTTAGCCTCACCCATGAGATACCGACGAAGAAAAAAAATCCATTTTCGGATTTTCAATTAACTTTCACCGCCCATCGCATTTGCTCGCAGTATTATCCGAGAATAAGTAAGGCTGAAATACGCGTAGGTACATCGAAGCTAGTGAAAATAGGCATAGCTACAACTTGTTTAGGATTTGCTATCACGAAGTCTTGTCACCGCTTAGACAATTTCAGCTTTTCTCACGAGCGTCACCATTTAGAGAAGGCTGGTTTTTCGAAAACCGCGGTTGTCTCAGTATCAGAAGAGCTGGTATAGAAGGTTAAGAAAGGGGCACTACTCGATCCGCATATTTAAATAGAAGAAGCAACGTTTCCAGTCCCTTTCGTTCAACGGATTGGGCACGGCAAAAGAAGACATCTAAGCGTTGTGGCGCGGGAGTGCTTTGTCCCCAAATAACTCATTAAGCACGGTGAACGCGTAACCTGGACTGGCGTCCAAGGCTGCATGTACTATAAAAAGCACATCAAGCAGTTTGTGCATGCTGAATAAGAGTAGTTTATGTCATTCTACTGTCATGTCGTACAAAACACTTAGGGCAGACGGGGCGCTGCAATAAAGACCGTCTAAGAGACAACCACACTGCTGTCAAGAACTCCGCTAGCGCAAACCTTGCTGTGCATTAAAAACATGTAATTGCGAAAAAAATCTTTCATGAAATAGAGGTAACGTATAAAAGTAATAACCAAATAAATCGCGAGATTGTGTAAGCTTGCCACATGCATGCGAAGCAAAGACTTCTATCCCTTTACATGATACAGAAATGCAATTGCTGATTGGCCTAATCAAACGACATCTTTTCACGACATGTACGCTCTATGTAATTCTTTTTTTTGTGCGTGTGCTGGTGACTTCATGTGTGAAATAAATAAAATCAATTTTCAGTCAGCGCCCGTGTGTGTCCATTCCCTTTTATTGCGATAGCAATTATATGGACACTCTCGGCTGGATTTTGCCGTGTCCACGTTGCCGTCATCTCCCGCATATTTATATGTATCTAATATATAGAAAAGCCAGAATAAAAATATTTCACAAGACATTATCTGAAGCGCGGAATCGAACTCGCGACCTCCCGCTCTGCAGCGCATGGCATTAAACCGCTCGGCCACGAATACGTACATCTTGCAGCATTCTAACGGCGAGCTATTTATATACACCATTTAGCGCTGGTGGTGCGCCGATCCCAAAGCTTTTCAGCGGGTTCTTTGCATTACCGGCGAGATGGCGCGCAGGACACGCTTGAGATAAAGAACTGTATCTTAATAGGTTGGCACCGCGCTCCTTGCGATGCACGCGCTCGTCTACTACTTGCACTTCCCCCAATAGGGCTTATCTCGTGGGAGGTGGGGGGGGGGGGGGGGGTGTACGCCTTGTGCTTTCACAGGAAACCTTGCGTTGAAGAGTGCACGGATGTCCCCTCGCTCGCTGCAGCGGTCCCGTTTGCGAATGAAGCGCGATGTTCAAACACAGTGAAGTAACAACTTTGACAGTTGTTCTCTCTCATTCTGTGTATACCTGTGCGTGCGTTTCGTGCGTCGTTCTTTGTGCTTGAGCAGCCCGCTTTAAGTGTCGAGCTGTGAACGCTGTTTGTTCGCGCTCGCCCTGTGTGTTTTCTTCGTGCGTCCTTTATACTTGAGCAGCGCGTTCCACGTTTCGATCTGCTTGCCGTTCTTCGTGTGACATTCCAATCTGTTGCTATCACCCTTGCGGCAATAATGTGACTTTTGTCCTCCCTCCACGCTGTTGTCATAGCAAAAGCAAGTCGCCTAGCTTGCCCTTTTAATTAAGTATAGTGGTATTTTTTCCGTTCAGACGACGTCAACACACTATCAGTCCTAGTCATCACATGTTTATTTAGTGTACTACATTTTTCCCTGTAAAACTGCTGAATCGACGTGTTTGGCAGGAAAAAGACAGCAGGCTTCAGCTAGTTACGTCGGCTTCCAAAGCATTAACTGCGAAATCAGATATGCTTTATTGATTCTTTTGCTTTTGCCCGAGACATCGCTCATCAGCGCAACTACGCGTCAGGAAATTAAACATTGTGTCCTCTTGGGCGGCAACATTGCCTCTTCTAGGTGGGGGGGGGGGGGGGTACTCTTCTTATTAATCCAGACGTTTTTCCACCATACATCATCTTGATTCACTTCAAATAACATTTTTCTACTGCTCCATTGTGATTCACGCCTTAATCCATCTTTTCTGTAATATTTTTCAGATTATTCCACACTGTATTCTACCCTCATTCACGTCAAATAACATTGATGTAGCACTTCCTCCTGTATCGCACCTTAATTCTTTTTCGCTCAACCATTCTGAACGTTAACCACACCTCATACAACCCCACGCCACCCTGATTGAAATAAAACAATATTTATACACCACGTAATTTTCATTCGTCCCTTTGGTCACCTTAATCCGTCTTCTCGATACCATTCACACCTTTATCCACTCCTTAATCTACCACCAACCACTTTCATTCACTTGAAGCAACAAAAATTGGGGTCCCTTAAGCTTCACCTTTAAGAGTTGAACGCGATAGCGATATCATGTCCCTTGTGCGCACTTCAATCACTTAGTGCATACTATGCAATGGTAGCATTCTTTAAACCACGAGAAATTATGCGCAGGAAATGCGGGAAATATTCTCGAACTTCCTATGCACCCACTACGTGGTCTTAAAGGAATACGCGCAGTAAATTGTGTGCCTTTTGTAATAGGTGGATGGTTTGAACCACAATGTCGTTAAAATGGCAATGTGCGCTTGCACTACGCAATATTACTGCGATATTACATATTGTATTGTGACGCCTGTATACAGGACGCGTGTGTTTGTAAAGCATGAAGGCTATTTGCACTGCATTTCCAAGCAGAGGAAATTATTTTATATGTAACCCCAAACAAAAGCATTGCTGTGTGGTAGAACACCTGCTTGCCACGCAGACGACCTGGGTTCGATCCTCATTCGGACCCGGAAATTTTATCATCTATTTCATGGGCATCTTTCTCGATTTTTCGGTCACGGACAAGATGATTTTTCGCTCACAACCGACGGCGCCGACGCCAACGCCGGAATTTCTGCGAAACGAGCTCTTTAACGCTTTCGCGTTAATATTATACATGCCCACTATGCTCCACACCATAATCTACATTGCTTACTATACTATATTGCAACTTAATCAACACATTGATACACCCTAAATAACATCAACGTAGTACTTCATCACGCCGTGATACAATTTCATTCCTCTTCGCTAAACTACTTAGCACGTTATTCCACAATACATACCCCTAAGCCAACCTTATTCACTTCAAATAACAATTCTTCAATACTACATAGTTTTCCATACCTTAATCCACCTTAATACATCTTCGCCAAACTAATCCGAAGGTTAATCCACACTCTAATCCACATTAAGCCACTTTTTTCCACTTACGATAACAATTATGCAATACTACATACTTTTCTGTACATTAATCCACCTTATTCCATCTTCGCTAACCTAATTCGAACGTTCAGTCACACTGTAACCAACCTTAAGCCACCTTAATCCACTTACGATAACAATTATGCAATACTACATACTTTATCATGCCTTAATCCACTTTGATCAATCTTCGCTAAACCAATCCTAACGTTAATCCACACTCCAATCCACCTCCAGCTCCCTTGACCTACTTACTGTAACAATTCTGCAAAAGTACATACTTTTCCGTACCTTGGTCCACCTTAATCCACATTCACTAAACTAATCTGAATTTTAATTCACACTCTAATCAACCTTAAGCCACCTTGATCAACTTCAATAACAATTACACAATAGTACATGTTTTTCCATACCTTGATCCACCTCCGCTGTATTAATCCGAACATTAATCCACACTCTAATCCACCCTAAGCCACTTTAATCCACTTACGAATAACAATTATGCAATACTACATACTTTTGTATACCTGAAACCACCTTAATCCATGTTCGCTATACTAATCTGAGCCTTAATGCACACTCTAAGCCAACTTAAGCCACTTTAATCCACTTACGATAACAATTATGCAATCCTACAAACTTTTCCACACCTTAATCCAGCTTAATCCATCTTCGCTAAACTAATTCAAACGTTAATCCACACTCCAATCCACCTTAAGTCACTTTAATCCACATAATATAATAATTATGAAACCGTACATAATTTTTCATACCTTAATCCGCCTTAATCCATCTTCGCTATACTAATCTGAAAGTTAATCAACTATAATCCACCTTAAGCCACTTTTATCTACATACCATATCAATTATGTAATGCCACATATTCCATACCTTAATCCATCTTCGCTATACTAATCCGAACTTTAATCCAGTCTAATCCACCTTAAGCCACTTCGATCCACTTACGATAACAATTATGCAATGCTACGTACTTTCCCATACCTGAATTCACGTTAATCCATCTTTGCTATACTAATCCGAACGTTAATCCAACTTTAATTCACCTTAAGTCACTTTACTCCACTTACGATAACAAATATGCAATTCCTACATACTATTCCATACCTTAATCCACCTTAATCCATCTTCGATATACTAATCCGAACGTTAATCCAACTTTAATCCACCTTCAGTCACTTTACTCCACTTACAATAACAATAATGCAATGCTATGTAGTTTTCCATACCTTAATCCATCTTCGCTATACTAATCCGAACGTTAATCCACACTCTAGGCCACCTTAAGCCACTTTGATCCACATACGATAACAATTATGCAATGCTACATGCTTTACATACCTTTAATCCACATTAATCCATCGTCGCTATGCTAGTCTGAAGATTAATCCACCTTAAGCCACGTTAATCCACTTACGACAACAATATGCAAGCCTACATACTTTTCTATACCTTAATCCACCTTAATCCATCTTCGCTATACTACTCCGAACGTTAATCCACACTTTTAAAAAAAAGTAGAACGACACATCCCTGTTGTTGCAATACCAAGGCGAGCCCTTTTCGATTATTTTACATTTCCACCTTCGCGCATTTCAGTTGATTGCCCTCTCTGGGACGATACCGAACCACAAGCTCCTGGAGTGTGGCTTCACCACATGCTCTCATGAGACATCGCTGTAACTCACAAACTAACTAACGAACAAGTTTCGTTTCTGCGCATGTTATTCAAGGACAGCCCTCTAAATTCGATGTTACTTGAAACTTCTTGAAACTCGGCTAATATGCTCAGATATGATTTTTTTTTTAAAACGCCGCCCATTCAGTTAAGGTGGTGTACTGCGGTGAAGCTCCAGCAAATGCTGAAGGGGCAATGTCCAGAATTTCTGGGTATGTGACGATTACATTTCGTCCATTGGTGCCAAAATATATGACATCATCGTACTTTAGTTCTACGGGGGAGCCATGGAGTTTGTTGGTAATGTCTCCGGGTGACCCTGAAGCAACCAATTACCACACGCAAAACGTATATTGCTCTACAGTTTAGTCCTATCGCAATTATCTGCTACACGGAATACATGTGTACCTTGCTTTGTATTTTTCATGAAACTAGATTCGACTTGACGTATAGGAAATTAATAAAAAAATTGAATCTCTACCGATTGCCTTCGTTGCCCACATGGCACTTGTGGGAGAGAGTTTCACCATTTGCTTCATGAAGTCTTCCCATACAATGGCGGCCAAGGCGTTGTACCCAGAAGACAATGTGCTGAATAAAAAAAAAAAAAAAAAACACACAAGGTCACTTAGTCTCGGTCGCAGATTATTTTAAATTGATTAAAAAAAATTTTTAAGCTAGTATGTAGACGAGCGTCCCAAAGCCAGGTGATTGCGACAGGACCCTCAAATGGAAAAATATTTGCATACAAAAAAGTGGATTACTTCAGGAAAACTTGATAAACGCATTCCAACATAAAGTCAAGTTACGCGGGCGGTAACCATACCGGCAACGCGCCACTTGCTTCGGCTTGCGTGTGACTTCCCTTGGATCGGTGCACTTCAAAATATAAATTTATTGACATGACGTGTTATGCCCACTTATATCTCTTCCTATTGTTACTTCTATCAGTGTTACATTTCACGGTTTCTTCATATATCATTTCTTCTGTTTTCCCAAACGTTGTTGCAGACATTTCATGCAAATATTTTATGCTAATTGTTCTTTAACGTAGACCGGACCGGCGTTAGGAAGAAGCGAAAGACGGTAAACCAACACAGGCATTTCGAAGCTAAACTACCAATAACTTTAAAAAGTAAGGGCTATTCTAGCTATAATTTGTTTTTGTTGTGCATGATCAGGGGAAACAAGTTTGTTCCTGGCAATAAGCAGTATTTCATATTTCCTTCAACTTACTTGATTTCTATATTGCAGTAGACGTTTATATCAGAGAACTTGGAGACAAGACCACCGTAAGATTACTGCGCGTTATTGGATCTTTGTAAAGTAATTGTGTTCCGAAATATTGATAATCAAATGTAACATTCAACACGTTGTTCCCTACTAGAAAGACGGGAGACATGTGCACAACAGTAAGGCCCGTCATCGTGTACAATTCTAGTTCAACGTGTACAAGCCTGGTTACAAATGATCATTGCTAGGACTAAGCTATTCCCACGTACAAGATTATTTGACAAAATACTGGACATACCAACAACATTCACGAATTCAAGTAACCTCGAATGTTACCTGAGTGATCCACTGTAAACTGCCGCGACAAAGAGCCCCGTGATTCCAGGCAGGTGACCCAAGGTCTCCATCACAAAGTGCGGCATCAGCTGCGTTCAAAAACGATATCGACACAAATTCACACGTTAGCTCTGCGCCTTCTCCACACTAATCCCTTTGTAAATTTCAAAATGGACTTTTGGAAGTGCCCCCGCCACTGTGGTCTAGTGGTTACCGTTCTCCACTGCTGACCCGAAGGTCACGGAATCGAATCCCGACCTAGGTGGCCGCATTTCGATAGAGGCGTAATGCTAGAGGCCCGTGTACTTATATTTAGCCGCACGTTAAAGAACCCCAGGTGGCCGAAATTTCCTGAATCCCCGCCTACGGCGTCCCTCACAATCATATCGTGGTTCTGGGACGTGAAACCCCAACATTTATTCACTATTATAACTTGTGGAACTGCGATAGGGGTTGGCAAGGGTAATATTTCGCGAAGAAAACGCGGTTCAATGTTCTCAGAAGCAAGTGAACATCAGCGTTCTGCAGAATCGATAGGAAAATTCATGCGTCGTTAATTACAGAGTCAGCCCAACGTCACCTTTTATATTATAATGATGCGTTAAGCATTTTTGGATTGCTTTGTTTAAGCAGTATAAAGTGTTCATTCTTCTAATTGTTCAATAATTTAGTTGCTGAAGGCCTTTCAGTTTCAGTTCGTTGCATTATTAGCAAAGTAGTCGCAGCATTTTAAACTGCCATCCACCAATTAAGACAACTGAGTTTAATGCAGAGGCCAGCCATGTGGCGCATTCGGTATCTTAATTTTGTGTGTGTGTCTAAGTGAACGGAAGGTGGTTGTGGCATAAGTGAGCTTAGTGCAGCTTTTTTTTTCGTTTTTTTGACCACGCTCTCACCAAAGCGCACGTTATCACAGTAAAAATTCAAGGCTAATTTGTTGAGGACAGAATTATGCAAAACTGGCATGTGATTACGTAAATTTGTATCAAAGTTGACGTTCCCATCCAATAACGAATTCTATTACCGCCACCATTGGCAGGTATTCTCTCAACTTGCCTGGTCGTACTTGGTTATCATGGATGCCTTGACCGGGTCACATCGGTGATACAGCGCAAAGAGCAACAGTCCACATATAGATGAAATGGTCAACACTGCGGAGACTCCCAGCATATTGATGTACAGTGCCCTGCAAGTGGACGGGAGACGAGAAGACATTGTCTTACTCGCACTGTCAGTGGAGAAGGTGGGAAGGCTGACGGGGAGGGTTACTGTTTGGTCGTATGCGCAGAGTGATACTTCGGATTAGACTAGAATATCCGGTTTGAAGAGTAACATGAGGATCTTCCCAAGTACTCCTGGATCTCGGAAAGACACTTATATCTATGCCTTGTCCCACGCAGCAACGCCGAGTTGAAATCTTTCTTTTTCCTATTCTTCGAAGACGTTACCTTAATCTATTAGCTGTAATCTAGCCTACGTCGCAACTCTCACGTTTATCTCAACTGCGATTACCGCGCGCGCGGTCATATATCTTCTTTATTTTCATTTCCTTCTCTCCTGTCGCTAAGGCTTTTCAGTCACTGTACTCGTTTCCTATACAGAGTAGCATCTAAGCGTTTACACATACACCGATAGAATTATTGCGCTTTAAAACAGCGCTATCTCTCTCTTTCGCCGTGCATATATACGGTGTGTTTTTCTCAATACTGTCGGACAATTTTAGACATGAGATTTCCGAGGAAAAAAGAAAACTTCGTCAAGAGAAACCGTCAGGTTCGGGTGACGTCCGGAATTGATGATTTCACGCTTATAAGTAACTTAACTAAGTCAACTAATTAACTGTTACCATTTGTTACATCGCGGCACAAATTGCAATCGCTATTGACGAATTGTACTTGGTGAGCTTGCAAAGCACATTTACTTCAAACTAAATCGGAACGTGGCGAGGAATTCCATCCGCGCCACCTTCCGATTAAAGATAGCATACCCCAACTCTGCATGCAGAGTTGGGGTATGCTATCTTTTTTATTCATTTGAAGCCACAGCTTCCCTGATCTTAGAGCTCCAGCAATCCCGGCGGTATTATTGAGCGCAAGATGAGTGGTGCCCTCGCTCGATTGCTGTCGCTACTTCGAGCGAGAGGCGATTACCAAGGGAAGCGTGAGGTGTCGCGGCTTATTCCGATTGAATATGGATATATTTTCACTTGGGTGTGTGTGGGCACTGGCCTACATGAAGCCTTTGGTTTTGAGGGCAACAATGGAAAGGTAAACAGGTACGTGATAGAACAATGTAAAAGACTTTAGGAGGATTGATGGCGTAAAAATATGGAGAAGCCCCAAAAATAAGCAGTGGAAAAACTAAGGTGACGCTGCTATACAGTTCCGAAGGTTGGGCTATATATTTATGGACTTTTTTATTTTAATTTAGTTCAAGTAGACAAGAGATTAGCCCAAACTAACAATAGTAATAAAATAATTTCTGCTCAAAGAAATTTGGAAGACCAGTCTAAGGCTGTCCAGAGGGCCCGTGAGTGAGCGAAAAGGCATGGCCTCCCGGCTCCAACATGGGATTAGCCGACAGCAAGCCAGGGGTCCTCTGTAGGACTGCACTGGCTCCTCAGGACCTTAATAAAGTTCCTTGTCTGTCTGTCTGTCTGTCTGTCTGTCTGTCTGTCTGTCTGTCTGTCTGTCTGTCTGTCTGTCTGTCTGTCTGTCTGTCTGTCTGTCTGTCTCGAGCTTGGTGGCGTACAGGTCACTACACCGTAGCAAAGGGGACGCTCAAAGCATCCATCATCCAGCCGGGTGGCAAGAAAACAGGACCAATGTAACCTATGATAATCTATTAAGAAAAAGTTTATAGCAGCGGCAAAGCCCCGTAGTGTCCCGTTACACATTAACGATGTTGGACGACAATTAAAGTCCTAAATTTGGGCTGTTCAAAGCAGTAGAGTAAATCGGAATCATCAGAAAACTAGGGAATGGGTTCAGCTCAAACCACTCGTTTAGACGACGTTATTCTTGAACTTTTTCAGTCGGGGAAGAGTTCAGCAACCATGGGTGACCATTACAGATACCCTTCCTGGATATTCGGGGAGCTTACGATAATGCAGGTAGGGAATCGCTACGGGAATTTCTCAAGTTCAAAAATTATTTTCTTCCTTAAAACAAAAATTGTAATGATAAAACTTGCCATGTGAAAAAACTGTTCATTTGATTTCGATTGAGGTGTAAAGCTGATTTTTAATTAGAGCACCACATGGTGCAAATTGCATCCCAATGTGGACAAAATGACGATTTTCTGAAATTCGTGATTTTTTTCGCGTAATTTTTATAAATTTCAAGGGCCTGAAAATATTTCTTGCGCAAAATATACCTTCCGTACACTAAGTATTCATGACTCAGATATTGAGACAAGGCGCAATATTGTCATGAAAAAAATGCAAACAGAAAATTTTGCTAAATTCTTGGAGGCGTATACGGCAGAAATATTGCGCTAATATTATTGAGCTTCAAACAGCTGACACAAACACCTTTGCTTAATATGTAAACCAAATTTGGTGTAAAAATAAAAAACTAAACTCTTAGAGTAAATTTTCTCAAAAAAACAACACCCAGACGATATTCCGGGGAAAAATCAGCACGATTTCTTGTCGAATACATTTGAGATGGTTGCCAAAATGCCTGGTACGTTTGGCATGGAATGACTCAGCCAGGTCAGAAGTTAGCCGCGCTAACACTTCAACTATAGTGTTAGGGCTCGGCTGCTGTCCCGAAAGACGTGTATTCGGTCCCAGCCTTGTCGGTTACGTTTCAATGGAAGTGAAATGCTTGAGCTTCGTGTATCGTGCGATCTCAGTTCACGTTGAAGGACCCCAGATGATCGAGATTATCCGGAGCTCTCGGCTACGGCGTCTCTCATATTCGATTTGCTTTGGGGACGTTAAACCTCACAAAACAACCTAAGTGAGCGAAAGCATACCTAGATTCTGACGTCTTAACAGCTGCGTGTGCGTGTCCTCACGGGTAACCTTTCAAGGTATCATTTATCATAGTGACGTTTCTATACCACGCCTATCTTGTGAGACCAGCTGCGCACATCGACGCGAAAGCGTCAGCTCATCAAACTTTTAATGATAAGTACAATGCCTCCAGAATGGAAAAAGAAATGTTTATTGTTACAGGGAAAATTTAGGGCTATATCACTCTGTGAAGGTTGGTGGCCAGGGAAGCTGTGGGGTACGGTACGGCGGTGTCGGTGTAAGGCTGGCACCATCACATACAAGCGGCATCGCGCCTTCGTTTGAAGATATGAAGATATGAAGGCGTCAAGGTTAAACAAAGGACACGTGCTCAGCTGCGGAAAGCACTCTTGGCAAGGGGAAAAAAAACTGGAAGAAATTGCACAATAGAAAGCCAAAAAGAAAACAGTTGGCGGCGGCGCAAACTCACGTTCGTGCCTTGCACATTGATGCAAGGCCGCAGTAGCGCTGTACCATGACCTGGTTCATGCAGAAACTGGCGATCCACGAGACCGCCGTCCCGCCAACGACGCTCCAGAAGGTGAATGTTTTCTGAAAGTTCATGCTCATGCTTGCGGGTCGCAAAGGAGAGCAAAATAAATAGTCAGACTACGCCGGCAGTGATGCGTGAATACAATACTTTATCTCACAAGCTGATTGCAGCACTCTGAAAGCTACGGGGCTGCTCAGCCAATGGGAAGAGCGTACACTCCTCACGATGCATTCATCTGCGCTGCATCATCTGCTAAAGAGGGGCATTGCCACGTTATTTTTTTTTTATTGTTTCAATTTGCTATATGCTTTTTCCTTGCTGGTTCATTTTCGATTTTGGGTAAACGGTCTTTCTTTTTTCTTTGCTGGCGAAATTACGTAAATAAAGTGGCCCAGGTGATATAAACTTTGACATCTCCGCAGCAAGCCACTCAGAACAGAACAGAGATCAGCAAAGTATAGAAGGCTGACGTATACATTTGTAACTGAATATATGTGGGGCATGTCTTTATCCTGCAGTACACCTCTGCCCAGAAAGGTAGTGAGATATGAACTAAACAGGTGGGTTAAATTATTATACGTGGTTACCAAGACTTCTAATTAGGCTTGCAGTTACCGTAAGCGCTTTCCACGAATGTTTTGTATTTTAGACTTGCGAGCGGTGTTTGGGATAGGCTTTTGTAGTACAATGTGTGCTGATACGTACTCAAAAAACTCGAGTAGCCCCTGTTTGTTGACCGCATCGAAAGCTGCACTGGGCTCACCGACCATCATGAAGCCCTGCAACGATACAGACGACAGAAAAATTAACAAAGAAAACGAGATACGCGTCTGTTGTGGTTTTGGCAACGATAGTAGCTGTGCAAAGTACACTTTATCCACCATTCAGCTTCAGTAATAACTATTGTTCTCCTGTGTTATTCGGCAAAACAGGCTAACCACAACAAAGCAGCGCGGTCACACGAACTGATTCTGCTTTGATATCTCATTTGAAGACAATAACGATGCATAGTAAACAACGAGCCCCTCTTAACGTTTTGAAAGTCAGAAAGCAAGCATCTTATCTCCACTTCGCTTATCACTGCGCTTCAACCAGCAACAAATACAAGTAGCGAGTCTATATTATTGTTAATTTACAAGTCGCAGTGGTTAATTAACTCGGCGCCTTTCCCGAAATTGATCTCTGAGCTTAACCGAGAGTAACCAAGAAGCGTAATCTCGTGTTGGCATATTTAGGTCAAGTTAAGAGGCAGTAATATTTAAAGTATATTCAATATAAAGATGAAAGATCCAGGAACTCAATTTTTTTTTTAGATTCTTTGACAGCAGACCACCGAAGCCATTATATAGCAACATCATACAAAGAAAAAGAACGGGAATACCTTAATGAGGACAATCAGCAGTCCAAAAATCATCAACAGCATCTGCAGTACGTCAGTCCAAACGACAGCTTTGATGCCTCCCTGCGAAAGGGTGTGTTTTAGAAAGTCTTATAGCTTTACCTATCATGTACACTGTCAATGTTTATGAAAGGGAACACGCGAGGGCGTGGCCTGGGCGCTCTGGCGGCTGCTTGCAGCGCGTTCAAGCTGAAGCGAGAGAGAGAGAATAAAACATTTATTAGGTGTTCTGCGCGAGAAGATCGGTGAGTGGGATCCTTAGTCCGGGATCCCAATGGCGCGTTAGCGAGAGCAACCACAGCCTCTTTCCGCGTCATCTAGTGGCGAGCAAAACAACCAGTCATTAGTGATATAGAACCGGCGGCAAGATTGCAACCCCCTCCCCCTTCAAGGCAATTGCGCAAGAGGCCGGCCGGCCTCTGGCGCAATATCTCTTGCTATAGCGCTACCTATCACGCAACCTCTCTTGCTATCGCATTCATTGCTTGGCCGTTGCGGCGAAACTGTGACATTTTTGTTAGAGTGCAGTGTCACGAACGCGCGCTGCCAGTGAGCACCGCAATCTTTCTGAAAATGGCTTTTGACAGATGAAGTGCGAGGACTGCTCAGCGTGTGAGGATACTCACTATTGCCGTGTAGAAGGCGCAAACAGTTCCGTTGACCAGGATGGAAAGCCACACTGGAAGTCCTGTGACTGCACCGAACAGTTTTCACAGAGAAAATAATCAGTGCTTTCGTTACGTGGCAGTTCCCCGTCAATGAGCGTTTACACATTAAAGTGGCACCTCCAGTTCTACAGCGGGGCTTTCCTGTCCTCTTTGCCCTATTAAAGCGAGGGCACCTTTAGCATTTAAGATATGTACTCGTAATACTGTTTCCTTTTGATCGACTCACATGGTTCTTATGGCGTCCGTGAGAGGCTCAAAACGCCCAGCGTGTGCTTCCTACGCTTCTCGACTCTGAACAGCGTTGTCTGCGTTGCTGATTTGAGCAACAATAGCGCTGTGACCTGTTTAACAGCGATAGACATTCGCATATGCTTCGAGTGGCAAACTATAAAGGATTCGTCATGTATGCCACTACATCCATATTTTAATTATCCTAGTTATATACACGTTCCAGGAAAGTCAATCAATGTTTCAAACCATCGTTGAATAGATACTTTGTATAGGGTGGCAACCACGTGCATTTCTTCCCTTTTCGTTAACGTGCGCGACTACACTTGGTTGGCTTGATCGCGCACTTCAGACATTATGTGTATTACTCATTTGCGCCAAAGCTTTCAGTTGCTCATCCAGAGACTCAGGAACTGCGTCAACGGCAAATTGGTTATCAAAGAAAAGGAACTCACCCGAACCAAGCGCAAGTGACGGGCCGTAAAGCACTACTCCCATGAAGAAGCACTGCAATTGACAAACGACTTAAAAATCTCATTAAACCTTGTGCACTGTTTAACCATACATTACCATTTCTATCACAGTCAACGCGGATATAATCTTCCTGATCAGTGCAGAATTGAACCGATTCTCCAGATACTGCAAGGGAAAAAGGCAAAAACTGATGAATATTATGCAGACAATATTCGCCATATAAGCGTCAGCAATCTGCACATTAACGCAAGACGAAACTGCTGCATTGTGATTACAACAAAGAAAAAAATTTATTACATGAAAGACAGAGAAGTTGTTGCGTTGAAATGCAGCTTTCATCACCGACTGAACATGATTCCAGTAGCTTAAGTAGCTTGATTAAGCTAATTAGCCTAATTAGTCTAATAAAACTTATTGGCGTATCTGGTCTCAGTCTCGAGTAAGTCGCATTTCCAAGCTAATTAACACACATTAGACTTAGTCTTAGTATAATAAGTCCTAATTAGGACTGGCTCGGTAGGATTTGCCGAGCTCGACCTCTCTAGCCCCACTAACAACTAAACTCGGCTTCTTTAAGGGCTAATTATGTTTTCACCTAATTAGATTAATTACGCTTGGCTAATTAGGCGTTACCATAGGCTTAATCAGACTTGGCTATAATTACCTTGGCGTAACTAGGCTAATCGAAGCTTAACTTGTCTTGACGTGGCAAAGGCAAGCTGGGCATGATCTTGATAGCTCTCTTTCTACCCCAGGCGGACAAACGTCGAGAATAGCAGCTCTGCCGTGAAACAAATCGCATATTCTAAGAATTATCGATTACTGTGACTAAAAGCTCGCTTCATGGCAAGGAGCGGCCAGTAAGGGATCAGGCATTCCAGAGTTTTATTACAGAAAGAAGAAAGCTGTATGTAAACGTGTTAGTTAGTGCAAGAAAAGCAAGGCAACATAGAGAGATAACAACCTCCAATGGACATTTCCAGAGCTGGTATATCGCCTCGCTTGCTACTCAAGGTGTCGGGTGATGACTATGATTTTTACAACGATCAATCACATATGCACGCAAACAATACGTACGGTCGCAAACACGCATGTATGCACATCAGTAATTCATGAAGTTTCTTTAGGGCGAGTAGTCCCCAGAAACACCAACAGTGTCTTTGTGTTACTCATCGCACAAACGCTGCTTTGCCACGGACAGAGAAGGTGCCGCATCTCCCCAAGCTCAAGCCGCTTTGCAAAATGAAATGCTGTTTTCAGATGCTGTCGTTCTGCGTCGTAACGCGAACAGTCACACAAGACATGTTTTATTTTAAACCCTCCCGAATGTTACTTGCAGTATTCAAAGCATGACGATTACGAATACAATTTTTTTTTTTTTACTAAGCGTGATACCAATGAGAACGGCTGCATGGGTAATTGAGGCTCCTTTACAGTATAAGTACTTTTAATTTCTTGGTAATACTTGGAGCCCGTGAGATCCGAATAAGAACGAAAAAAAAAAACATACAAAAGTACAAATTACGTATCAATAAAACTTGTGTCTGGGCGAGTTTGTTCATACTTCAAAGTAAAACTGGTATGCGCAAGAAAGACAGGGACACAGTAAGAACCTGTCCCTGTTTGTTTTTACTGTTCCCCTGTATTTTTTTTTTTTGCATACCAGTTTTACTTTGAATTACGTATCGCCAGCTTATCCCTAGAGCATTTGCGTTCGAGAAGGCGTCCTACCTGGTTCACACTGATCATGTCCATATCGTACAAAACGGGCAGAAACACGTGGGCTGCCAGAAGGCTAGCTATGATGACACCGACGAAGACGACCATATACTGGGAGCCATAGAGGAAGTTCTCCGCTGGTATACCCAAGATGGCAATCGCTGACATGTTGCTGGCCGTCATGGACATTGTAACCGGAAACATCTGCGCAAGCAAATAACTAAAATTAGCTATTTTGTCCTTTTTGTGGAGCTGCTACCAAGCAACCGTTTAACAAATATCAAACTAGGACTTTTAACCTCATAAAAACTCGCATGGTCCCTGATGCATTCGCCTAAGATGCCTCAAATGCAAAATCCATCTTTTTTTTTCAGTCGATTTTATTGATTCCTTGGCCCCCGAAAGCTTTCTGCGCCTAGCGTGTTTTTGCACTGCATCCGGGATCGGAGTCATTGCAAGCTTCCTGCGCCTCACTTGCCTCCGAGATCAGTCCACCTGTGATCAAACAACGATCTCAAAAGCTAGCGTAATGCTATGACGTGACATCATGCGCCGCCATAGTGACATCACGATGACAGCACAAAGCTTAGTGACATGTCGCGTCATGAAAGGGTCACATCTCACCTCTTTAAGTAAAACAATGTAAATGCTTTCTTGTTAACACTATTACAACGATCTGTATTAAATGCCGATATATAGCTGCAATACGAGATGCCTTATGTCTCGCAAATGCTGAAAATATAACAATGATGTCGCTATCTATCTATCTATCTATCTATCTATCTATCTATCTATCTATCTATCTATCTATCTATCTATCTATCTATCTATCTATCTATCTATCTATCTATCTATCTATCTATCTATCTATCTATCTATCTATCTATCTATCTATCTATCTATCTATCTATCTATCTATCTATCTATCTATCTATCCGCTACGTCTGGTTGCTCTCGTTATCGCCTCCTTAACTTGGGGTAGAACAAAATTAGTATGGGAGGGTAAGAAGGTCTGGCTGGTCGTAACATGAATAACGTGAAAATCCCGTCGTGTGCGTCGTCAAACCCTTTCCTCCGGGCATGTGTGGCACATACCCGTATACCACAGGCCGCGCTATGCGGGTATGCGCCACAGGTGGTTGGCAGCTTATATCTACTCAGGAACGGCGAGAACGGGCATTGAAATGAAAGGCAGGAAGCGGAAGATGTGAGCTTGCGATGAGAAATTCGTAAACAGAGGGTGTGTGCTGGTAGATCAAACGGGCACAGCGCGGACACGGCGAAGAAATTACCGAAGGCAGTGGCACAGCTTTTAATTGCAGCAGGTCAGAACTTCTAGGACCTGAGACTTAACATCCTTCAGTCAAACTTCCGTTCCCCAAGAGATAGAAAATATACAGAGTCATACGTTATTCACAAGTATAACACATTCCAGCCAGCAGGTATCAACGTTTTAAAGAGGGGTGTGTACCAGATTAAGACCGAACACGAGTTGCGGGTCACCATTCGCGATTTCGATTAAATAAACTGTGGCCCTAGGCATCAAAGCCAGAACAGTGGTTTCGAAGTTAGTATTGTAAAAAAAAATCTTGTTCGCCTGAAAAAATATACAGGGTGTTTCAAGAAATGTGTCCACTATTTTTAAAAAATCGGGAAAATGCGGTATTTGCTCGCTGTCTTAACAATTGCTTTTTCTGTAGCGGCAGGCATCTTAAGATGGTTGAAGACATGATTTGGGACAGTAATTAAGAAAGTTCAATTAATTAACTTTTTTAATTAGCGGAGTTAGGTGGTTAAGTCCAATTGGAGAATTGAAGTCCTTCATGCGAAGAACCCATTTCAGCTTTGAGATTTCGAAAAAACGGCCTCTAAGAGTAATTGCGAAGTAATGAAGTTCTCCCATATTCAGCGGCAAAACCGGAACTGAAACGCGGAAGAGCGCAACTGCCACATTCGTCTGAGACGTCCACAATGAGTGAACGTCATTATATCAACCATCAACCGACTTGTTGGTGTGAATGTGTGGGCTGCGCTTGCAGTAGTAGCACGCATGACGCACATGCGTTAACGAACGGGGAAGAACTGCACCTCTGTGACCGTTGTCTTGAACAGTGACGTCATTCTAGTCGTCTGCTTGTTGCGCTCATCGGTGCTTGGGTTTCGGATTCGCCGTTGAATTCGCCTGAATTTCATTACGCCACAATAATTAATAGAGGCCGCTTTTTCGAAAATCTCAAAGCTGAAATGGGCTCTTCGCATGAAGGACTTTAATTCTCCCATTGGACTTAACCACCTAACTCCGCTAATTAAAAATTTAATTAATTTAACTTTCTTAATTACTGTCCCAAATCATGTCTTCAACCATCTTAAGATGCCTGCCGCTACAGAAAAAGCATGTGTGAAGACAGCGAGCAAATACCGCATTTTGCTGATTTTTTAAAAATAGTGGACACATTTCTTGAAACACCCTGTATACATAAAATTTGGCGGCGAAAAACCCTATTCCGCCAATTTCGTGATTTCTGAATTTCGAGCGCACGTAAGTAAAAAACGGTGGGCTTCTTATTTACAGTATTTATTTTCGTCAAAGTAAAAGTGATATAGAATCTTATGAGTCAATTATTTTTCTACCTGTTGAAAATATTTAAAGGAAAAAAATCACAAACCATAGCTAACCGCCCAAAATACCTGTATTTCAGGAATTTATTGCTACAAACAACTTAAACTGAGGATAATAAAACTCGGTACATATTAACATTAATAATTTCGCCTTTTAAAAAATAATTCTCGTGGTTTTATCTCGCTTGGTTTTACTTCATAATTGTGATGAAGCGTAAGTGGTTTACCAAAAATACCCAAAGTTTGCAAAATATTTTTCTCAGAGGGCCATTTCTGATTTTTTTTATAAATCCCTGTAATTGAAGTCAAAGGACCTCATCTAGCATACCGCGTAAAAAAACGTTGCATTATTTTGGTTGCTAACAAGTTGTAAGCGCGTCCCATGTGACCAAGTCAGCCTTGCGGTTGCGCCGTTCGTTATGTGCGGAAAATCGGATATAAGTTGTTCAATATCGAATAAATAAATACTTAAAGAATTTTACGGTCCGAGTGGGAATCGAAAGCCATGCCTTCTGCGTAGCAAGTAGGTGTTCTACCACGGAGCCACGCCAGTGCTTCAGACTGCTTCGTAAAAAAAAAGCATGAAAAAAAAAAGAAATAACGCTATAAAAATGTCACATTGGGAAGCGTCTCCTTAACGCATGTAATACTGCCTGTCAGAATCGTTGAATAAGCCAAGGCGTCGCAACCTCTAAATTGCGCAAATAGTGGGTTCTTTAAAACTGCCCATCCATTACAAAGTGCACGTGGTACTTTACGGACATGTAGTGGGCACTTGTCGTAGGCATTCGGTGATAGTTTGAAATGGCCACTGCTACATGTACGAACGTTCCTTTCTTTCTTTCTTTCTTTCGTTTTTTTTTTTTTTTGTGTGTGTGTGGCTCGACTGAAGGCAATGCGCACGGGACCCGATTACACTATCGCGTTTTACACTTGAAAGCGAAACTCAAGCTTCCTCCAAGTTTTTGCCCCCTTTTGTCACTTTTCTCCCTCGCTTACCTGTAGTTGCTTACTTCCCCCGAAGAAGTCCTTTTTGTTGGTGCTGCGACGGTCCTTCCAGGCAAAGTAGACGCCTATTAACGACGAAATGCCCAGCACGGCCACCAGCACACAGTAGTCGATAGGGTGGAAATACCGGATGGCCATGACGGAGACGCAATGTACGGTCCGAAACACAGGAGCGCCAGTAACAAATGACACCTTCTCAATGCGCCGCTGTCTGACGGGTTGACAGGCCGTTCTTCTCTTTCCGTCCCCTCATCCGGTGATCCAAAGCTACTGCGGGGCAGCCGTTTCTGTGGAGAACGAAAAAAAAAGTGTCAGCAAAGTTTCTGACAGTTTAAATATTCAATAACGAAAGCTGCACTTCAAAGGTTAGCCTGCATGTATCCAACGGCTCTCCCTACTAGAAATATAAGAATATCAGGGGTTTTACGGGCCAAAACCACTATCATTGTGAGGCATTCCGTTGTGGAGGGCTTAATGTCGGTGCAGTGTAGATGAGACGAAGAGACAGGGTCCATCGTAGAAGAAAGATAGCTTAATAAAATACGTTGCTGGGCGAGTTGGTGCATTGTCACAAATTAAAAGTAGAGCGCGAAAGACTGGACAAAGAAGACAAGTAGACGATTTGCGTTCGACAAGACGTCCAAGTCTTCTTGTCCAGTCTTTCGCGCTCTACTTTTAATTTGTGTTAAGTTGTGGAGGGCTCCGGAAATTTTGACCATCTGCAGTTATTTAACGTCCACTGACATTGCACAGCACACAGCCCTCTAGCATTTCGCCTCCTTCGAAATGAGACCGCCATGGCCGGGATCAAACCCGCGACTTTTGGGTCAGCAGCCGAGCACCGTAACCGCTACGCCACTGCGGTGTACCTTACTAGAAATGGCAACACTTACTTGTTTTCTACGCTAATGACGTGCCACGTATTTAGTTTCAATTTTGAGACTCCTTGAAAGAAGATTATGTAGGGTCATTCCTCGCCAAATATCTCAGCCATTCTGGCGGCAATCGCAAACGTATTAGAAGAAAAAAATGTTGCATATTTATTGCATTTAAAACAGTAAATTGCTACAATATTTCGGATAGAAAATATTTTTTGGCCACGTGGGAGCCTGCCGAATTTCATAAAATGTCGAGTGAGTGATGTTTGTCAGAAAATTTATTCTGTTAATATCGTTTCCTGTTTCATTACGGAATTTGGTTTACGTATTAAGCTAAGGCGTATATTTATGCTGGTCAAATCTTAATAACGTTTCTGGAATATTTCTGCCATATACTCCTCTAGAAATTGTGCCAAAATGTACCATGTTTTCATTTTTCCTGTAAAAGCGCGCTACATATGAATATCAGAGTAATTGATGCTTACTCTATGGAAGGTATAATTTGAAATAATAATATTTTCCGACTACGGAATTTTGCTAATCTCGAGAAAAGAATACGCAGAACTGTCATTCTGTTTTAGATTCACCATTGGATCGCTGAGAGTAGCGTAGTCACAAATGGCACCTCTGGGTAACAAAAAGTGCCATTGAACTTAATCAAATGGAAATAATTCTTGCACGATAATGTTACACATTGTAATAAGAGGCCGGCTATGAGTGAGGCCTGAAAGCCGTTGTGCCCGCTGGCGCGAAACGCATTACCCGGTCACACGTGCTTTCCCACTTGCGCATAGGCGGCAGAGGCTGTTTGAAGGTCAAATTACGCAAGCTGCGAAGTCGCGCCTTGTAACCTGTTGCAGCAAGCTCCCGCATACAGATTCATGAAGGCTGTAGGATGGTATATCGCGATTGTGCAACAGGGGTCATAAGTATTACTCTGTAGACTGTAAGAGCTAGTACACAAACAAGCCCACAACTTTGTAAGCCTTTTATATATCATGCAAGGAAAAACCTTCTCATTTTGCTTACGCATAATATTTCAGGTGCATATTGCTGCGCCCGGTCTATGCAGACAACGAAGACGATGCGCACTCTGATGGTCTCGAGGAGGAAGACGTGTTTATGCTTGTGTTTTTGGCTATGCTGGTGAATTAAATGAGCCATTTGCTCTTGTGCTAAACATCTTGGGTAGTCCGGTTTACGGTGTACCGCGATAATAGTATATTTGAGCGTGGCGCCGATAGTGCAGAAGGTAACTATCCGCAAATTTTTCTTGTTTATTATCTGTGTCAGGGTAGACGTTTTAATCGAATTTGCTTCATTATTCCTGGTCAATACTAATCACTACCCTCTGCGCTGGGTTGCATTGTTTGTTGTCTACCTAGATCGCGGAGCAAAAAAACATGTGACTCAGATCAATTAGTGGCTATGTAAACAAAAAAATGTAAATAATGTTTTCTTTTTTTTTTTTGCACACTCTATAGTTATACGGCTAAGGAATCTAAGGGTGCTATGACACGAGAGATACGAAATACCAATAAGCTACACTACCTCGATGCAGTCGAGGAAGGGCTGTACAGTCGATTACTACCCCATCACATTACCTTTCTCTTCGCACTCCACCCCCCATGCGCTCACGCACACACACACAAGCACACACAAACATGCATGCGCCTTGGGATGATCGTCAATGGTGAAACTTATTATATATGTACTATGCATCTTCAGCGGAGGTTGTCCCCTCTTGTAAAAACATTTCCTAGCTATACTTCGCTGATGCTGACACGGTAGGCACCGCAGCCTATGACAGTAAACGAAAGTAACTGCTTCATCCATCACAAACATCTTAGCTCATCCTAACATCCCTCTCCCGGTGCTCCTTTCCTTCGAACTGATCGCTTTATTGAAAAGGTAACTCACACTTCGACGAAGAGCTGAGCGATTCAGAGGCGGCGTACTAGGATCCTTTTCGGATGTTTCAACAGTTACTGGACCGTTCAACTGCAATTCCGCATGATTCACAGGCCTTGCTTCGCTGAGGTTCCTTGATCTTTATGAAGGAACATTAAACTGACATCTTCCGTGTCTCGCCGATTCAATACCCCAACTAGAGCTTCTATATTTGTTTTTTTTGTTTTTTTTGCGTATTTCAAACCGTAGCTGTCACCTCGTGTTTCTTCCGCTTCTTTCATTAACGTCATTCATTTTTTTTTTGTATTCTGTCATTCTCATCACGAGCTTTCTTAATATAATGAGATCCAGAGAAGCACTATACATGTACGTGTACGACGCCGAGAGCAAGTCATCATACTCTGACTCCAGGCGCGTTCTCGGCGAAAGAACGCGGCACTGCTAGAATAAATTGTTCCGCAGCTGCCTGCTGGCTTGCCGTATTCCACACTTCGGTGCCATCTGGCCTCCGGTTTGCTGGTGTGAATGAAATGAAACAAAGAAGTTCATAAAGAAAGACATGCCCTTTCAGAATCTGGCTAAATACGCTTCTTGGTTGGAATTTTCCAAGCTGAAGTGCTCTCTCTGAGTTAGATTAAGTACAGTGTAGTACAGTACAGCGACTTTGGTAAAAAAAAGAAAGTTCTGTAAAGTAGCCTTCAATAGCAAAGTTCGCACCCGGAATGGAATTCTTGAATGCGACCTCACTTTCGACCGTCAGGTCTTTTAAAGTGTGGAGCACTTTAGGGGGCCAGGCTGTCGTGTGCTGTCGTATGCTGTCGTGGTCGCTTGACGTAACGTAGGCAAAACCACATATAGCATTGCCAACTGTAGCACAGTGAGCGCGCGCTCGCGCCAAAGAGAAGTCTTCTTCCTCTTGTTCTTCGAGTGCCTTGATGATGATATTAACTCAGGCAAAATCACATATAGCATAGCCAAGCATAGCATATTGAGCGTTCACTCGAACCAAAGAGAAGTCTTCTTCCTTCTATTCTTCGAGTGTCTTGATGATGATATAAAGTGTGGACATTACTATTACGACTATGCATGGAAACACGACAACATAAACCACGTATAAAAATTGAAACAGGAAGGAAGCGAGAAATAGAAAGAAAGAGAGAGAAACAACAAAATATAAGAAGAAAAATAGAAATGAACAGAAATAAAGAAAAGAAACCCAGAAAAAACTGGAAAAGAGAACAAGAAAGAAAGACAGGAGGAAAGAAAGAGAAAAACGGAAGAGAAACAAAGAAGGCTGCCGAGCTCCGCACTTCCTTCAGGCTTGGCGCCATTAGGCCACAGCTGCCTTAATTTTTTTTTTTGTAACATGCGCTCACATCGCACAGTACTCGGGCCTCTAGAATTTCGCCTCCTTCGAAGTGCTACCGCCACGGCCGGGAATCGAACCAGCGACCATGGCGTCAGCAGCCCCGCACCGTAACCAATGCACCGCCAAAGCATGCACCGAAGTGTAACCAATCTCAAACAAAATATTAACAGCCGTTCACTACAGTCGCTATTTTTCAAGCTGCTGAATAGCTTCAGTTATTACTCAACCTATATAAAAAAAGTACTGTGTAACAACTGCATTGCACTATTTCTTGAATTGAACGCGGTTAACGCAAGAAGCCGCACCATGTCCTCCAGAGCTTTGCACGTTACGTACGAAACGGAGTTATTGGCCCATCCGACAATAAGGTTTGTTCACCAGACTGAAATAGATAGAAGAAAGCATCACTCACACAGCAAATCCAACCTCGAAGCTCCACGCGCGCGGCGTAAATACCACGCGCAATTCGCGGTGCGACGCGGCGGAGTGACGGACCGACAGGCTTACTGAGCACGTCGATTCTGCGAGCATTGAATGAGCGAGGGTGACGGCTCGTGGATTCGGTGTAATGCACGCCGCTCCGGTGTTTTGGCAGAGTTAGATCTCGTCAAGGACGAAACTTTGTTGATAGCACGCGCTTTTATATGTTTCGTGATTCATCCAATCGGCAAGCTTTCCTTAACGCTGCCAAACCCCTCTCCCCCCACGACACATACCCCCCGTATTCACAAACGCTCCTTCACTGAAGGCGTCTCCTCGACTTCACCAAGCGCCTTCCTCGACTCAAGGAGCCGCTGCGTTTCTTGAACTCTCCTCCGCCTTTACTTCGCCAAGGGAGGCCTTGGAAATGCCCCCCTATAGACCTATCGGTCGCTAGAAGGTTCGTAAATCAGGTGAGTATGTATCGCATTTCGAGCATACACTCCACGAGAGAAAAAAAATAGCTAGTATAGTGGCTCTGTAATGGTAGTTAAGATGGCCAGTTAATTTGGAGAGGAGCCAATATGTGCTTTAGATCCGGCTTTTGGCGATCGTAATCTATCACTTGTCGAAGGAGAGCTCGCAGAATTAACAATTACGTCATGTCCATGCGCAAGAAAGAAACAGTTGTCTTATTCGATGTCAAAGGTTGCAAAGGGCAAATGAGAATGCCGAGCGTGTCGCCTTTCACACACTCGCTGTAACTTCTACACGTGGCATCGAATAATAACAATAATAACTGTTGGGCGGAAGAAGCTAACTTGTAATGGCTCGTTCATCTGTTTGACACAAACCTTAATACAATCCAACAGATAAAGAAGCCAAGGAGAGTGTAGGAGACGTTAATTTGCCCTGTTTTAACGGCATCGTACTAATTATAATATAAGTGGGGACAGAGTGGATGAAAACACCAACTTGCCGCCGGGCAGGGACCGAACCTGAGACCTTCGGAATAACGCGCCCGACACTTTACCAATTTAGCTACGGCGGCGATCGTCCTCGCCTCCATTTTATCGGGATTCATGAAGTGCACGCAAACCTGGCAGTGTTAGTGAGCCCCGCTCGTAGCCATAACGGCAGGTGGGGAAGGCTCTTTTTTTTTTTTGCCAGCTGTAATCACGTAGCAGGACACTTCATTATCTCTTCATCATCGCTTCCTTATCTGTTGGTTTTCATTGAGCACGTATCAAACGAGATCTTAAATTTTTCCTTGTTTCGTTCATTCATAGCGAGGGTCTTGTTCCACAAGAGACTTGATGCCTTCAGGAAGTATGCGAGGGCTTGTTCATCAAATGTACCCCCCGCCCTCAAAAGTTTTCGGAACACAAAATTTCCGAAAATGATATATTCCCGCTTTGTCTTTGAACATGGCCTCCAAACAGATGTTCCAGCTTGTAGTACTCCTTGCGACCTACGTAGCTACCTGCTAGGTTAGATGCGCCGTGCACGAATAGAGCAGAAATTCGCATTTTCAGTGGAGCCCGCGTTCCGTAAACTTTTGGGAGCGGGTGTACGTTCGTAACAGCACGTGCTATGGGACGCCAGCTGGAAAAAAAAAATCCACACTCGCCGTAATGACTACGAGTGGCGCTGACTAACACTCCTATAGGTTTGCGTGCACATAAATACCCGATATTGTGGACGAGAAGGCCGGCCGACACCGGTAGCTCAATTGGTTAAGCATCGGGAGCATTATCCGAAGGTCGCAGGTTCGGTCCCTGCCGGCGGCAAGTCGTCCTTTTCGTCCACTTTACTTTCTTCACAATTTTTTCATAAGTGCTACAATACAGTTAAAATACATTGTACAACTATATAATCCTTCACTTCCTTATCTGTTGGTATTGGTGAATAAGTGTTGGGTTTTACGTCCATAAACCACGATATGATTATGACAGACGTCGTCGTAGAGCGCTCCGGAAATTTTGACCATCCGTTGCTCTTTAACGTGCACCCAAATCCAAGTACACGGGCCTATAACGTTTCACCTCCGCCGAAAAGCGGCCACCGCGGCCGGGATTCGATCCCATGACTTTCAAATCAGCAGTCGAGCGCCATAGTCACTAGACCATCGTGGCGGAGACTTTTCACTTGTCATTTCGATACGTCACGTGGTGCCACATGTAAAGAAATGTTCGTTTCCGACATCACTATATTCAAATAGCCTTCATTTCTTTTCTTCCTTTCTTTCTTTTTTCTTTCTTTCTTTCTTTCTTCCTTTCTTTCTTTCTTTCTTTCTTTCTTTCTTTCTTTCTTTCTTTCTTTCTTTCTTTCTTTCTTTCTTTCTTTCTTTCTTTCTTTCCTTTTTTCTTTTCTTTTTTTTTTTTTTGTGCGACGAGGAAGTTTAAACCAACAGGCCAATACTGTATGGTCACCAACAACGATGAACGGTAGCGCTTCTGGCGGCACGTGTCCATTACGTGTTGTTTTGGCGACGTGGTCGATGTTATGAGGCAGCCCAACGCACCGACAGTCATGCGGCTACGTAATAAATCCAACGTCCTATCCGACACGCAACCGCATACGAATTAACCAGGAAAATTGTTTTGCGCCACTGTTTGAACATAGACCAAGGACTTCGATTCGCAGGCATAAATCTCATTTTAACTCTGCATTTCCGGCTTTATAGTGCAACCACTGAGAGCATCGCTCTGAGAATACCGAGGCTGGCAAGCCTGGCAATAGTGTAACAGAGAAGAAATTAAAGAAACAAAAATGTGTTGTTCTAAAAGAGCGTCTCGTGAAAGTAGCGAATGTCTCCTTGCAAAAATGTGGAGAAAAACATCACGTCGCAACGCGAAAGTCCCTGCATTTATGTGACTGGACTCGATATAGCAGGCGCCGATAGAACGTTTTCTTTTTTTTTTATCGCAAGAGCACTGTGATGTTTTGACAGCGCGTATATTTTCTTGATTTTTTTAATTTTCTACGTGGCCTGAGTTTCTTTAGGACGGACGCACAACGACGCACAATTACACCTTGAAACTCCATAACTTTCCTGCATACTCAACCACCGCCATAAAAAAACATATTTATCAAGCCAGATTTTCAAAACAGATTTATTCAGCGTAACCTTGCGTAACAACACGTGTAACGCTTCCTTCGTTTATCATATTGTACAATAGTAAACAAACATCCTTTGTTTTTTTAGATGAGTATCGAACATGGAAGCTGTCAACATTTTCAGCACATAAAAATATCTGCTTATGGCTTTCCTTGAACGTAGATGTAGATGTCGATCCTAAACTATTGGCCTACACCCACCCATGGGGGATTGGCCAAGAATCGGGTAGCTTAGAAAAAGAATATTTAGAAGCTAGAGAAGAGAACGATATCTCGTTTGGTATAACAAAACGTTCTTTTTAATAACTATTCTGAAAAAAAAAGTCCGTCGAAATAATTATTATCGAACAAGAAATAAATGAATAATATATAATAAAATTGCCTGGAGCCTACATTGGGTAACTAGCTTTGGAACCGTGGTTATTGTGCAAATCTCACTGACTGTGTTATGAGATCTTGAACGGCCTCGCATACTTTCCCGTTGCTGTGCCCAAGTGTAAGTGCACCTAAGAATAGTAAATTTGAAGGTGTTAAATTTAATCCAATGATGCGCAACGTCCTTGCAAGTCCCAACCGCTCTTCTTTTCTATAGCTGCCGGTCTTATTGAAATACAATCACTGGGAATGCGTTGAATGATACTCTGGCGGGCAGCCAGAACTCTCGTTGTCGCTTGAAAGCCAATGAAACCGGTATAGATGAGTTAAATTGTATTCGCCGTTTAGATAAAAAAAAAAGGAAAATAAAAACCTCTTTTTACCGCCATTTCTCTTTCCGCTGGTATACAAAAGGCGCGACACTTCGTCCTATACCAAGTGTATGGTCTATGTACCATGTAAAATAAATTAATTGATGATTATGAGTAAGCGCTGATGACGTGCCATTCGTATAGGGGTAGCCAGAGAGAGTCTTCTGACGTATGCGATTTATTTACGCGCTACCTTATTGTAAGCAAAGATTTCACCCAACACTGCTTTATTTCGGAGTTATACCAGTTCACCTTTGCCCATGGACGGTACTCTCCACATATTTTTGTTTTGAACAATGATAACGGTGCCTTGATGCAGGACCGAATTCAGGCATCCTACCGAGAGCCAGAGAGAGAATAAAACATCTAATTGGCCTTACAGTATAGAACATCATCGAGTGGGATACTTAGTCCGGAATCACATTGGCGCAAGTACGCAGCGCCATCTGGTGGCTGCACAGCAAGCGAGCTCGCCGTTGTGTTATCTTCGCGCCACCAAGGCGGCGCTGCGGCTGCCTGAATGACAGACCCGTAGAAGCAGTCCGTCTCTAACAGGCGCTGAGATCGTGAGCTTTTGGAGGTATTAAAATGACCAACGGCTGTGATCAGAGAGATAAATTTAGAGCATTGGGGATAAAATAACAGAATCAATCAATCAATCAATCAATCAATCAATCAATCAATCAATCAATCAATCAATCAATCAATCAATCAATCAATCAATCAATCAATCAATCAATCAATCAATCAATCGATCAATCAAATAATCAAGAGTTATATTGATAGAACCTGGTGTCGCTACAAGCGCAGATTGTAATAGTAATGTGAAGGAAGAAAAGTGGACGAAACCATAACTTGCCGGCAAGTTATCTTTTCGTCACTTTTCTTTCTTCACATTTACATTGCAATTACTGCTAATAACATCCCCTATACTTTCCTTCACATCGTTGTCTCTTAGGTTCTCATTAATATTGTGTCTAACAACGTATATATTGCCACGCGCGTTTGTCACGTGGTCGTGATGTCACGTGGTCGTGACGTCGACGAAGGCAGCAGGCGACGTGTCCAAGATGAAACTGTTTATTTGGGCCGAACTTGTGGCCGAGAAACGGAAAGTAAGAATACAGCAATACACACGGTATGCACTGATAGCGGCGAACAGAGCGTCGGCCGTCGATCAACTGACAAGCGGTGAAGCGCGTCGGCATTTATACGCGTGTCATCGAATATTCCAGTCTTATCACTGGTTGTCGCGAAAGCTCTGGAATAAGCTCGCGTGTTCGCGTCTTGCGCGCAATCTTAACACAACGATCTATAATAAACGCGAAGCTTCTAGAAAAAATGAGGCGCGGTTTGCGCTGAGCATTGCTTACAGTCTTTGTGGGCGTAAACCGAATACAGCACAAGTATAATACAAAACTCGCGTGGCAATCAACGTGACAATATAGTGGCTTGAATGAAAAAAGCAAAGTTCAATCTATGGCTCGTAATTTTTATTTGTGCCTTCGTCAAGTCTGTTAAAAGTCTGTCATGGATAAATGAATTAATTATAAATAAATAAAGTCAACCCGGAAGAATAGTAACTGAGCAACACGATTCTCAATAAATAAGGTAAATGTAGCTCCATATTTTTTATGTAATTTGGGTGCACAGGTACAAGTACGCTCCGTTTAATGCCGCTCATGCCTTCAAAGAAAAAAATGAACAAGCATGCTCGAGGCCGTAATTCACCTACCCCCCCCCCCCCCCCACAGTAAACCACCTACTGCTTTGTTTAATTAATGTTTATTCTCTCTTTCTCTTAAAGCGTGGTGCCGGAGGCCCCTCGCCGATGACTGTGAACTTCGCCCTCTTCGCTTTGTTCTTCAACACGGCACTACCTCGTCGGTAATGGACAGCGCCTTCCTGCTTCAAGCTACATGGTGAATCATGGAAGGCGGGGATTAAGGCTTCAAACAATAATATCTGTGCGTTCTTCACGCACCTTGAAAAGAACGTGCCTGCTTTCATAGAGATAAACACTGTGTTAAAGGATGAAACCTATTACGGCAAAATGGCGCCAAACTGGGCTTCTGGGTACATTTGAACTTAGGGTTAAATTGCGCAATACAATGGCGCACTGTAGGTCATGCATTTAAGCTGCTGGCTGATATCACAACTACCTTTTCCAAAAAGGTCATGCCGGTCTTTTTTGCTTAGTGTGACGTAGCGAGCCACGTAATGCACACCTTGCATGAAAAAATTTCACCCTAGTCAACAACACCGTAATCGGTTTTCAGTAATCAAAACAAGTATAAAAAGTAACCTAACTATTTTGTATAGTTCACAGCTCCAAAGGGACGAGGACGAAGTTCAAATAAGGTATACCGACACGAGCTCTTCTTTTAACTTCGTGCTTGCTCCTTCAACGATGAGAACTAGGTATCAAAAATGAGCTTTCACCAACTAGCCCAGGTTCCCTGTCCTTGTGTAACCAAATTATGTTTGCTTAACTGACACCATACAGCCCTGCTCCACCAAAGGGCCCAACAGATAGAGCCCACAGATTTGTGAGACAGTTGATCTATATACTGGCGTTCAGGACAGGCTTAATCTTCGGGCACGCTGTCAGTGAGGACATTCCGTAAAATTGTGTGTGGAACTGCTGGTGCATACGAGACTTAAAGACAGCAGTATATTTTGCATGATGTGTGGAGGAAAAAGTGGCAGCCGCACCAACAACAGTGATACATATCATCATCCAAATCGCCACGCGCTGCTCGTGCCACAGAAGAAGCAGCACCCATCGCTTGAACACAGATGGTTCTTGGTTCATTCAGCAGCTCTTCTGCTTTCCCGCTTCTACAAGTGGCCGAGAAGCAAGAGTGAGTTCTGTCATTCTTGAACTAATGATCGTAGTTTATGCTGCGCAGCTCCGGCTGCTAGATAGAACAGGCGTTGTCACGAAGCGCCCTAAAAGGACTCACGATTGCGCACAAACCTGTTCACCCGGTAGCGTAAATCCTTCAAATCGCTAACAGGCTGCTTTAAGCGCTGTTCATAGGGTGGTTATTAATCGCAGTGGACACTGCCGTATGGAGTTTTCAGACGCCCCTGCATTTGGAACGCGGCACGGTTTTGCGACGCCGCTTGCGCGACCCATCTGATTGGCTTGTTAGCGTTTGCACCGGAGAAGAGAACGTTAACTGCCCGGTTCGTGGCGGCAGCTGGCGGTGAACAAAGCAACCAGATAAACAATGAGCATGGCCACCGAGATTTTCAGCGTGGCAGCGACTATCGCGGAAAGCAAAGGCTTAAATTGAATTGCTCGGGAGCGGTTCCATCCGGAGGAGCACGATCGGAAGCGGAACTTTCGTGTGACAAGTGCTGCGTTGGAACATTCATAACGCTAAGAACAAACAGCATGTTTCGCATGACACTTAAATCCTTCATCGACACGTGACAGCCACGTGAGAGGTATTTAAAACGTTTATCTCGCATGGAGTACGCCGTTATGATTTTTTCGCTGGCTCTTTTTGAGATTGCTTGACGATGGAACTTCGAAGAAGTGCAAAGAAGCGCCCAATTTTATGCGTTAATCATATGAGCGTGAATGAACCAGAGTAATCACGCCGCTCGAAATTCTCACGGGGACGCTTACTATAGGCACCACCATCACGTTTTAAAACTGGTTTACTGCAAAATCACGCTGCATAAATTGCATTACTGCAATTCCCACTGCATAAATTGCATACCTACTACGCCTTTTTAACAGTAATTGCGCTGGCGTCTTGAGTTGAAGGTAGATACCGCATATTGCCGAAGCCACATGCACGCAAGTTTGCGTCCTTGATTAACAGCGTATTATTACGAATGGTGCTTGAACCACGAAGCATTGCAACAGCTTAGCACGCGTTTATTTTCAGGAGATTCTGCAGCGGTCACTATGACGAACCTTTTGTCGGCTCTCGAAGGTAAGACTTGAGAAAAAGTTGGTCGATGTTTTCTTTTACGAGCATTTATCGTCTTTAATTTCTTACTGGACAGCCGTGACGACAGCGATGAAAACAGCGTAAGTAAACCAGGATTATCCAGCTGTACTTTACTCTCCAATTGTGTTTAATTGTTTATAGTTAGGAAATCAACATCAAAGCTCACTTATTCTCCTCGGTTTCCTTCCCGTTCTGAAGCTACTTGAAGAACAGGTTCGTAGCGAAACAAAAATACAATTTCAAGTTTACCGATGTGTCCGATCCGACGTTCACTATTTCCTGTTACTTGCTCTGCGAATATTTCTTTTGAGACGTGGACTCGCATATGCCTTTCATGTAAAGACAGTGTGTGCCTGATACCAAGAAAATTGAAAAAAGTACTTATGTCGTACGCTAAACAGCTGTGATGGATAACTTTTCAGTCAGACTACTCAATTTTAGTGATGTCAAAAGCATCAAGCCTTACGTGTTTATTCAACTTGTCGGGGAAGACATTTCTAACCTCAGGTATTTATTTATTTATTTATTTACTTATCTATGTACTTTACATATTTATTTCTTTATTCATTTCAAATACTTTCAGAGCCCAAGGCGATTACAGAAATGAGTAGTAAATACATGTACAAATGTACAGTAGTACATTTTGTAAGAATACAAGTTAACAAAATACCGTACCTTGAATGGCAATTTTGACGTTGGTGTCAGTATTTGCAGTGATGGAGGCGGGAAGGTGGTTCCATTTTCTGCTGACTTGGGGGAGAAAGGAGTCTTTGTATACGTTAGTTCGTCAAAGTGGGACACAATTAAACCTTAAAATTGTGGTCCGCGCGTGATGAAATGCACTGACGTTGAAGAAAAAGATGGTACTTAACTCTTAATTTTGATAATAAGTTTTGTGACATAGTCGATGTAAATATAGTAAAGCGCTGTGTACGGCTAGTTAGCACGGATGCGTAGCTGCATAAGGGATATAACAAGGCAGGTTTGTTCCTACGCGTCATGTTCGTTGTTCACGATGCGTCGCGATATACAGTCAGTTAATACTGTCGTCGCAGATCGTCTCGTGGCCTTTGGAAGACGTTAGTGCCACCGGCAATAATCGTCCTGCTGTCCGGAGTGCTACTCACATTCTTCATGATCATGAGTCGGAGAGAAGGTGAGCTCACTAGTATGGTACCCCCCCCCCCCCCCGCACACACACACACACACTTACAGACAATGTTCAGATCATCGAACGTGTAACTACCCTTGAGGAAAAATTTATGCAGGACCATAACCTGGACGAAGGACATCGTATCATAGTGCTAGGTTAGGAAGAAATTCAAATGTTGAGCTGAAGCAGAGCCAAGCATTGCAGTTATATTTGTGTGCTGTAAGACAGAAAGAATTTTCTATTTCTGCGTTTCGTAAGAGGTGCCCGGTACGCATTGAAATGTGTGCTAAATACAATGCTTAGTACGGCCGACTCATGCTGTGTTCATACACTTTTCAAAAAACGTCATTTAATCATTGACCACCTTTATTCCAGAGACGTTTACCACTGCCCTTTGAAAGCGCGAAAGCGATTTAATATTGTCCGTATTATACATTTAGTGTTATACATTCAGTGTAAGACTACCCATTTCTGGAATTGCTTTCAACAGTTGTGTAAACAGCGGCATGATGACCCTTAACGCGTCCAATTTCAACAATGGCTGGTTTCAACAATATGTGAGGTTCGTCGCAGTTAGACGTTGCGGGCTGTCACGTAACGTCAACGATCTCGCAAGACAGGCCTAACCGGGGTTGAAGCAATAAACATTACAACGAAGCATTGTAAAAACATTATAAACATTATAACGAAGCAATAAACATTACATATGTGCTTCTATGATACAGGTGTCAATTGTGGTTTTAGTGTTGGCTCCGCTTTTATAGCAGACTAACAAAACATTACATTTGTATTGCTATGATTCAGCAAGCTATATTCAAGTGTTTGTCTACCCCAGGAGGAATACGCTAACGAAAGTTACGTACGATATTCACATCATAGCACCTTAAAGCGCTTCCTTTGATAATACTGACGTGCTCTAACGTGAGTACTGGCGATACGTCAGAGCATAAGCTAATCTACGCAAGTGCAGTCGACATTCCTGGTAAGGCCACAATGTGTACACAACTACTGCACTTATAAAAACAGGTCGATCCACCTCGTAACTCTTGGCTCAAAGCCAAAAAGTGCAGCATAGGCAATTACTCGCCGACTGCTTCGCATGAAACCGCTATCAACAACACGTGGGATCTGCCACATTTTTTTTTTTTGTAGAGACTATACCAACGCTCTAAGACAATTTGACGTGGCGGTGTTTAACCTAGGTATAACTTTTAATTTTGCAGAGTCCTCATTGCTGTGGAGGCGCGCCGCGGCGTTGACTCTGTTAGTAACGCCGGTTCTCCTGGTGGTTTCCATCAAGCGACCTTTCGCGGCAAGTGAGCCAGCATTTACTATGAATTGCGATGGCCTCATTTTTTTTTGTAGTTCTAGTTGCTATTCTTACCATAGGCTTGCGCAGGGTACTTCATTTAGGTGGCGAAGTGGCGAAACTTCAACGCAACGACTTCTCTCCCTCCCCTTTTTCCGACCCTCTCCCACTGAACCCCTTACTATCGCGGTACGCAGTGCAAAGACTAGGTATTAATGGGGCTCTCCCTTCCCCCTTGCGCGCACGCCTATGGTTGTTATATTAGTTAAACGTCGACAGCTAAATAAGGCAGTCCAAAAGAATGAGCCACAAAGGAAGGGCAAGTGGGGCACTTCCTTTATTACCACGCGAATGCATAAGAAAGATTTTGTAAAACTTGCAGACACCCTAGTGAAAGCTGTGATCTTAAACGAAAACAGAAATTGCACGAGCCACTGACAACCCCTTAGTGAACTGTCAGCACGCTGTGAACAACCGTTAAGTTGAAAAGAACACATTCGGTTCTGGAACGAAAGACAGTATCTTAGCGCTAGTAAAGACGAGGACAACAAGGAGGAGACACTGGAAACATGGGCGCTGGACACAATGTCTCTTCCTTGTTGTCCTCGTCCTTCACAGCGCTAAGGTACTGCATTTTCAACATGCACCAACAAGCCCACATCGCTACACTAGTGGAACTAAAGACCGCGCTGCTCATAGCGATGCCAGAGATGACTAGTCGAAGACAAATTTCTGGTAATGGTCGCGAGTAAATGAGTCGATAGTTTTGCATACTGCTGCAGTTTTATCTGGCACAACTATTTCGCTACGACAACGCGATGGTGGGGGCCTGTTTCCCCAATATAGATTTCGCCAATTTGCTAGAAAAGCTTGAACCGTTTCGACTGCGCGAACTTTACGTCCGTAATGTCTCTTTATCATTTGCTTGCCACGTCCGTGACTATTTTAGCAGAAGCAGTGCACAGGAACATAACATTACAACGGCACTGCCTAATAACCAAATGTTCATTCTTGCAAGACCTTCGCGCTGTTTTAGGGGCGAAGCTCCTAAAGCCGTGGGTCATGCGTCCCCGATGTATGTATGTAGTAGCCGTTCCAGTATAGCGGAATGTACCCACTACACGTGATAACGATGACGATGACGCTGATGACCATGAAGTATAAGCGCGTTCCTCTGTAGTAGTAGTAGTAGTAGTTGTAGAAGGTAGGTATACCCACTCCACGTGATAAAGATGACGATGACGCAGTATAGTGGAATGT
Organism: Rhipicephalus appendiculatus; assembly: GCA_030522465.1. Classification (NCBI taxonomy): domain Eukaryota; kingdom Metazoa; phylum Arthropoda; class Arachnida; order Ixodida; family Ixodidae; genus Rhipicephalus; species Rhipicephalus appendiculatus. The sequence goes on from JALIZH010009781.1 coordinate 2,146,439, forward strand.
ACCCACTACACGTGATAACGATGAAGTATAAGCGTGTTCCAGTATAGTGGAATGTACCCACTACACGTGATAACGATGACGATGACGCTGATGACCATGAAGTATAAGCGCGTTCCAGACCACACATTCTCTTTCTGCCATGGATGAAAACGATCGAGCTTTGCCCACTCATCATCATTCACTTCGTGGATATGGCGTGATTTTTTTTCTTGGAGTCATGAAACAACCAGCCCATATTTGCTCGCACGCATCTACATCGGGTATATTTTCAACTTCATCAAAAATGCTGGTGTAGGTGTCTTTCGTGAATATTCACTATTGGTCGTAACGCAAACGTGTCGATTGACTGATATTTTGCAGCCGAACAAACCGCAGAGCTTGGAAAGCGGAGCAGTAAATGGCAGTGCTCTGGAAGCCACGAGACACTCTCCAACGAACCAGCAGGACCAGCAACAGACCGTCAACGGATCGCCAGATACAGCGCTAACCACAACCGCTGGACAGGGCACAACAGCTGAGTTGACCATTTCGAGCACTATAAACTTCTCGAACGAAACCGAGGAGTCGCAACCCGCCGAGCAAGCAAATGAGACCAGCTTGGCGCAAATCACTACTGTCGAGAAATCCTTCTCGACGAATCTTCCCTGAAGAGACAACAGAGTCGCCGACTACCAAGAGTAAGAAACGTGTATTGTTATTAGTAATATTATTAATGTTGAAGATGTACACGCGCATTTTGTCTTCTGTATAATTGTCACAATTTCATGATTAAGGCTGTATTCTTTAGAGAACGTCTTCAGGACGAGATTATAAACATAAGGCAGGCTCACGTTCGTATAACATGCGAAAGTGTGTGGCGTGCCTTCGGGTTTCTGATAAGCTTCACGTTAGCGCATGGAACAGCTGGCACAGATCACGAAAATGCCAGGGAACATGAACTGCCGAGCTTTTAAAGCTGGATGGGTATGTACTAGTGCACAGCCCCTTCTCCTAAATCTCAACCACCAATATAGCCAAGAACTCCAAAAGGAAGATGGGAGCCGACAAATGGAAACACGTAGTGGGATAGGTAGGAAGAACAGAGGAAGTGCCTCAGACAGGCTGGCCGACGTTTCGATAGGTGGACCTATCGAAACGTCGGCCAGCCTGTCTGAGGCACTTCCTCTGTTCTTCCTACCTATCCCACAATATAACCAAGAAGAACTTAAACACATGTGATAGTCATACTTCACTTGAGTTAAAAACAATAAGAAAAGACCGCATGACGTAAATGCCCCATACGGAGCACTCGTGACAGGTGGCGCTTCTTTCTGCATGCTGTCAATGAAGCGTCTCCGTATACGATTCCTGTATTTTAAGTTGAGCTTAATTATCCAGAATTCTCCAGCTTGCTAAATGTCAATAAAACGACTAAAACTTTTGCTTTGGTAAGGTTATCCTTCCCCATCGAAAATCTCAACGTTGATCAAATTACCACTTGCTTAGTGATTTAGACACTAAACACTGATCGATACAACCTCATTGGTCGCCTTTCCTGTTGTGAAAATTATGCCTTGTACGTGTCACCAATAAAGGGATGATTGCAAGCCGAGGTACGTTGGTCATGAAGAATGAATAGCAGAAAAAAAACTGCCAGGCCTGCGCGGAGCGCGCAGCACAGTCACAGCGAAAGCTGGAAGAGCGACATTTCTAGAGCATTTTTTAAACACTCTTGGGGCAACTACTAAAAGCACACTTGTATGGTACCCGCTACGCCATAAATGATCATAATTTCTGTGTAGTGGGGAAGCGTCCACTATGGCTGTTATTCGTCATTCTTTGGAAAAGCGCGGTACCCACTGCACTTTTGTAACGCATTATGTGCACTTTGTTGATGGTGTGGCTGACGACGTTGAAGTATTATGCCTGAGGCTTTTGTAATGGGTTGGAGCAGTGAACGACCCACTCGTTACGCAATTCGCGTTGTGTGACGCCTGGTTGCTACTCTACTGTTCTAAAACGCTTTACAACACACGTTAAAGCGATTCCTTACCCGACATGAAGCCTGCATAGGGTCAGTTTGCACCGCAGTTTCAAGCATCGGCGTAGCTCAGGGGTAGAGCGCTTCGCTGCCACTCAGATGGCCCGGGTTCGATTCCCATTCTGTCATAGGTATTTTTATTTATTTAGTTTTTTTTTCTGATTTCGCGCGATAGTGGTTACGGACACCGGCGGCGGCGGACAACTGCGGCGCAAAAACGGCCCTTGCTGTGATCTCATAACAGCTTTCGTCGTTCTTCTCGTGACATTACAACTTGTTACTATAGCATTCATTCCTTTGCCCTTGTGGCGAAGCAATGCACAATAAACGCTCGACAACCTCTGTGAAAACATGTTTCACTTTCGTGTTTTACAAATTCCTATGATAGAGGGATGAGCCATGTTTTTTTGTTTCTTCTTGCCACCGAAGCGGATCTAAGAGGCCACATAAAAAGAAACGTGTGGTTGAGATCTGCTCCTCCGGGTGCAACAACGATCCGAACAGCTCACACGAAAACCGCGTGCTCTTTCAATGAGCCTATTCAGTAAACTTCCATTGATTATTCCGACAGATAACTGGCCCTTACCTGAAGTCAGCTTATGCTGCGATATCATATGTATCCAATATAGCCCTGAACTTGAACCAGAACCATCGAATTTCGTACTAGTTCTAGTTTTCATAACTTTTTTCTGAATATTCGAAAAACCGGATGTGCTCTACCGGAAATGATTGTGCTTTAGCAGAACAGACTGTTGGGCTAGTTGGCTATCCATGAACGCTGAAAGAATAAGGCGCTAAAAAGCTGAAGATCACAAAAAGAAGAGCAGACACAGCACAGGCGCTATACTAACAACGGTTGTTAATAGTGCCTGTCCTCTGTCTGCTCTTCTTTCTGTGCTCGGTCAGTTTTTAGCGCCTTATTCTTTCAGTGAAATCATTCTGCCACGGGGTCACAAAAGTCACTCGGTGCTCGTTCCTCTGAAAAAAAAAAAAGAGAGAGAGAGAGAGAGAATTTGAATACCTGAATGCTGAGTACTCTATAGGCGACGATTTTCTTGTTTCAGATGTCTCATCCCTCGGCGTGACGCTCCTGTGCACTGTCAACCAGTTCGTGAACCGTAGCGTGGTCGCCCCGGACGACGGCTTGTGCGAATTCACGTTCTACGACTCCTTCTTCGAGGATAAAACTTACGACCTGGCTGCTCCCTACAAGGACAGCTTCAATTATTTCCTCGAGGTTAGCCGCGCAACACGTGAAGACCGAGTACGGGGCAGCATTTGCGTACAGCCATGACGAGTATGACCCGAAAAGTTATATTTTTATTGCAAACGGAAATGCTGTAGTAGTAGTTTTATAAATATAAACTTACAAAATTTAAAAATAACAACGGTATTGTACGAACGCTTATCGGTTATCATACGCTTTTGGATACGTGACCTGAGTGACATATGGTCTTCACAACAGCAGCACTAGGGCTAAAACACTTCCTCTGTCATAGAGCATGAACATCCAGTGACAATTTTTTTTTTGTCATCCAGCGCAACTAGGGTGGTCGTATAGCGCCTATCTTTGAAGGTTATCTTTTGACAGTACTTAGTACGTATAGAACAAAATGCATTTTAGGTATATCAAGGGCAATAGCAAATCAAGCTGCATGTGTTTCCTGGTAAAGTTTCGAACTTGAGATGGGCGCTTCAGTTGTTGCGTTATTTAGCGAGCCGGCTAATCAACAACAACAACTAAAAAATAGAGACAGAGAGAGCAATAAGTTACAGAAACAATGTAAGGGAGAGCAACGCCGGAACATAATATAAATGTTGGGGTTTCACGTCCGAATACCACGAAGTTATTATGAGGCACACCGTAGTGAAGGGCTCCGGAAATTTCGACCATCTGTGGTTCTTTAACGTGCCCCTCAATTTCAAGTACACGGGCCTCAAGCTTTCCCCACCTCCATCGTAAATGAGGCAGCCGCGGCCGCCACTCGATTCCGTGACCTGTCCGCCTCGGTGGAGCAGTGGCTATGGTGCTTTGGTCGCGGGTTCGATCCCGGCCGCGGCGGTCACATTTCGATGGAGGCGAAATGGTAGAGGCCCGTGCACTGTGTGATGTCAGTGAACGTTAAAGAACACCAGATGGTCAAAATTTCCAAATCCCCCCCCACTAGGGCGTCTCTCATATTCATATCGTGGTTTTGGGACGTACAACCGCAGTGATTATTATTACATTATTATCGATTCCGCTTCATTTGGGTCAGCAGTCGAGCACCATAACCGCTAGACGACCATGACGGGTGTAATGCCGTGAACAAGTTTTAACAGTCCGCAGATTTAAAACGCACGTTTCATGGCAGATAAATAGGGTTGAAGGTGAAAAATTAAAGCCTGTAATGTCAGTGCTAAGGCCGCCTTTCTCAATAGGGCTCGTGGTCCGCTGCTGATTTTAGCAATAACGAGTGTCATTGCCGAATTTAAGTTACATTTTATTTCAGAGTGCTGCCACGTGTGGTCGTTTTCAAAACATTTATGTGCCGTAGTGACTTTGGCTGAGACTTGATTTCGAAGGAAGCTGTAACCGCCAGCAATTGCGAGCGCTAAATAAGCCCCTCTTTACTTGTGACCAATACCAGCCTCCTCAACACTACTGTAATGCTATATACATGACCGGGAATGACAATTTCGCAGATGGTCTACAGTCATATGAGCACAAACGTTAACTCCAGGAAACATTGCCATAAACAACTTTAATGCTAATGAAATAACGTAGATGCACATTGGACGCTGCAATATGCAATAATTATGAGGAATTTTACTTACTGAACGCATGTGGTAAAATGCTAACAAGGCATCCAAAATGGAGCCTTATACATGTATTTCTAAAGTTGCCACGAAATCGGCCGCACACACTCGTACAGTTACTGCCGATTCGTAGCGCGCTTAGCCTACTCAGCTAGATCAGCTGCTCAATTGATCAGGCTATGACCGCTGCATGTTCAAACAACTTGGTAGTGTTCGCAAGCTTTCTTTTCGTACTTGCACGTGGCAGTGAAAGTTGTAACCATGTTGAAACAGCGCCGGCAAATTTTCCGCGATTTCTCATGTGTTTCGCACGTCGCGGCTGTCCCATCGATAGTATATCACGGTTGGGCAGCATTTAATAACACCCAATATGTCCCCCGCGTTCTACTTTTTTCAGATCAGAGGACGTCTTAAACAAAGCGTTGTCGGACAACCCATCGAAGGTGCAGGCTGACTTGATGAATCTGCTGCACCGGAACATCGCGCACTTTGGCTGCGTCAACATTGGGCATGTACGCTTCGGCACACGCATATTGAAACGCGTGTTGAGAAACTTGAAGGTAAACGCCTGTTTCTTGGGTTCAACGCAATTAGAAACTTTTGTTCTACAAACGAGAGTTAGCTCAACAGTCGCAGCCGCGATGTATGTCAGATATGTCGTGAGAAAGAGCACTGCGAGGTCAATATGCTTAAGCCGTGTTTTCTTTTTTTTTTTAAATTTCAGCGCGTGTACGACATGGTTGAAGATAAGAGGATCGCCAAGCGTCCTGTGTACACTATTTTAACAGTTCCAATGTATTTGAACGACAGCGGCCTGTGGATGAGGCAACTGGGAGACGCTTTGAACCAGTACGTGCCATGGCAACCAATGTTTCTTCGTAGGGTGTTGTTGACCAGAGTGTAAATTTTGCGTCAGGCTGACTATAATAGTACGCAGGAAATCAAGTGATCAGGCGAGTTTCTCAACGTATGCATACGAATGCGTTTTATGAGCGTGCAATCTGAGCCTACCATACCTCGCCTTTCGTAACTAGCTGCTAACGAAGTTCGAGAGCCAAGTTGTCACTAAATCAAAGCGCCTGATGCTAGAGCTATAAATGTATGCCTAAATAAGTCCTATAGAGTGCAGTTATATGCTGAAAAATGTGCGTGCTAGAATATTACATCGACATGTGCACAGAACTTGTAGTAATGTAAACGCCTGGCTCAATTCGTGAGTCATCGTTAACTAAGCCTACAATGCGAGACTACAAGTGGATGGCAGAAGAGACGAAGGCTTTGCGTGTTACATCGTAGTCATGTAAGCCGAGTGCCAGGGGCGTGGGGCCATTTACAGCTATATTGAGCCACAGGTATTTACGCCGAAAGCAGCAAAAAGAGGGGAAGCACAGTCCTTCAGGCAGCGATGCGCATCAGCTACAGTTTCTAGCTGGCCCTGCACAGGCTGCTCGTCGCACATACGATGCACGTGTCTTCGTCTGTTACTTAGTCCACATGCAATCCTGAATTGCAAGCATTGTTAAGAAGTAGCCTGTATCTACCATGTCCTAGATGGCGACTGGGGCAACTTTCGTGACTTCCCGAAATCGCCACCTACATTTGATGCCCCGAATCTAGCTTTGAGCAATTTCGGCCATCTATTCTGCGGAGCTAAATCAAGAAGCAGCAGGGTGTTACGGACGGCTGCTTTTGTATTGCTGCGCATTCAAGATATGCATGCGCGAGCCACTTCCTTGTAATCCAACCAGCGCAATTGTAAATTTTCTTGTCTCCCACGTTATGCATGTCCTGCGATATCCTGCAGCAGCGGACTGCCACTCGGCGGCCTGATCGCCGTACCACACCTGTCGGAAAACGACCTCATCGCCGGCTACGCATGTCGCATCGTGCCACCCATGTTCCTCAACGCGCCCAGCATACCGGAGGAGTACAAATCATTGAACCCTTACAAATACAGCATGGTAAGCAGTGGCCTGCCGAAGCTTAAGTGACTAGATTCGTGGCCTTTAAACGGTGTTAAAGAGTAATCACTTCAATAATGCATGTTGCTGGGCGAGTCGGTCGTACATGATGAAACAAGGTGCTGCGCAAAGGACACAAGGACAAGGAAGTGAACGAGGACGGGCGCAGACTCGCGACTAATCACTTCCACGAAGCATCTTGCAGCACATTTTTGTGCCTGTGAAAACGTGGTCCATTCCTCTCTGCCACAGAAAACAATTTCGGATAGCTGGAGTTCAACAAGAGCTGAACCTAGAAGGTAATAATAATAATATATGGGGTTTAACGTCCCAAAACCAAGATATGATTATGAGAGACGCCGTAGTGGAGGGCTCCGGAAATTTTGACCATCTGGTGTTCTTTAACGTGCACTGACATCGCACAGTACACGGGCCTCTAGAACCTAGAAGGTGTGCGGTGGCTTACGCTGCGACATATTTTCTTGACATGTCTTTATTTAAGTTACATAATTAGTCCAATATGAATTGTACAATATCCCAGTCAGTATTCCACTTGCATAAGTAATATATAGGCAAACTCGTAAGATAATCTATAAAATATTCCTGAGCTACAAAAAAAAAAAAATTGGTTCAAATATTGGTAGTGCGTTCCTTTTTCTCGGCGCTCGTGTGACAGCGTTGCGGGATTGTTTGTGTTGTAATGCTGAATATTGTTGTTGTGTTGTGTTGTTGTGAATCGCAGATCTTATAAGGCTGAATACCTTATCGCTTTCAAACTAATACCACTGCTGCATTTTTTTAACTGGTTTTTCTTTTTAAAAGCGGTCCGCCTCGGTGGTCCAGTGGTGATGGTGCTCGGCTGCCCCCGCGAAGTTCGCTGGTTCAATACCGGCCACTGCGGGCACATCTAGATGTGCCCGAAGTGGCCTGTGTACTCTGCGATGTCAGCAAACGTTAAGAGAACAACAGATGATTCGAATTTGGGAGCACTGTACGACGGCGTGCCTTATAATCATGTCGTTGTTCTGACACCTGAAATCCCAGATATCAATATTAGCAGTTTTAAAGGAGTACTGACACGATTTTCAGACATCGCAAAATGGACATTTTTCGTTTACTTGGTATATAGTGTTAACGCTCTCAACACACCGGAGTCGGACAACACGTACAACATTTATTTTGATTTTAAACTTTGCGTCGCTGAGCATCTGCAAGCCAGCCCCACCGCAACGGATATTATCCCAATGAGTGAACACAGTTCCACTAAGTTTACGAACAGTGTGCATGCCCTTCTAACTCTCAGAAATCACTGTCAGGATCACTGACGACTGTTCACGCAACATTGTTCACGTGCACCGCCAGCAGATGACAGATCTGGCGCTAATACATCGCGAGTTGCTATCTCCCCGTGACGTCAAACTGCGATGACACATCACTGTGAAGCCGCCCACTCGATATCAAAACCGAAAGTGGCTTTTTAGGGTAGAGGTATTAAAAATGTATTAAGGCGACAGACTAATACTTGATACTCGCGTCCATCCGTCCCTCCGTCAGTGCCGTGGAACGGTGCCAGCTGTGGCCTCTCCCCCTCAAACTCTCTCAGCAATTACGTGATTTCTGAGAGAGTGTAAAAACAAAAAAAAACAATGAAAAAATAAAAATAATAATAAAAAAAAAAGACTCGGTATAGTCAGTCGAATGGCCACAGGCTTTCGCCGAACACACTTTGGAATTTACAAAGTGTCCTTCAATTTTTTTCGATGCATTTCCAGGCACCACAACACTCTTTTTAGGGTTCTCAACACGAGTATTTTTTACTTAGGGCAACAGTCCGAAAATATTTAAAATTTGTGTCAGTACTCCTTTAATACAGGGGTACGCAAAGATAGTGTGCGGGTTCTCGGGCCTAATAAAGGTTGTGACGACCTTTATTAGGCCCGAGAACCCGGCAGCCAGGATCTACGATGAATCCACAATGATGATGCTCATACACGACAAGGATGAGGATGCATAACCAACACATTATGATGATGATAATGTACAGATGAAGAGGATGGGTATGACAAATGCCCACAATAGCGTTATTTGCGTACATACGCTATTTCCGTCACTTGACGTGGGTACCCAGAAGGTTAGCGTGTGACGCATGCTCAGTGGCGACAGACGCGAAGCTTTGCGTACGCTATTCTAAAAGTGCCCGCTACTTTGTAAAGGTTACGGGCCACGTGGAAACGGCAAATGGTGCCAGCGTTTCTTGTATTCTGTTCACTGCCGCTTTTCTTTAGATTACTGGAAATATACTCAACAGGGCTATGTTATCTTTCCTCGTATAAATCACTCGAACTTAGATTTATACGAGCGCTTGCACTTGCCAAAACTACCATCTCGCAGACGTTGGAGCATGGGGCCCTGTCGAAATTCGCCAGCCAGGACAAGCCGTTTTCAAGCCTTGTTCGTGACTGTTCCCTTGCACGGAAAATGGTATACGTACGACAAGCAGGGCGAATATACCTTCGACACTCTGTGCGGTGTGGACGATCCACCCTCTCCGTTGGGAAGCGTGGCCGAGGTGAGAGAATCATCGCCAACGCCGCGCCGCTTGAGTGCGCGCCTCAATTGCACGCCTGAATTTAGGGACGTGCACGTGAACCAACTAGCCCAACTCGTCAATTTAGGGGACTTGCTCGCGTTAGTTTGGGGACGTAGTATTTTGGTGATGGAGTAAAGTAACGCAACCACCTACTTGTGTCTAAAATAATAGTGTTGAAAAATAGAAAGCTTAACTCGCCGTCATAGGCATGAGCCCGGGGGAGGGGGGGTGGGCTATAAGGGCGCCTTCCCTTCCCCTCTAATCATCTAAACCAAGGGGTCGGCAACCTTTTGAGGCTTGGCCAAGTTTGCATGAAGCCGACGCAGCAGGGGCCGGAGAGGCCAATCGGGGGGGGGGGGGCAGGCGGGGGGGTGCTTTGGCAGGCAAGGAGAAAAACAATAATGTACAAAATTGGTAAAATCCGTGTTTTTTTGCTGCACGGTAGTCAGAAGGCTGCAATATACAAACACAGGTTGCAAGCGAAAACCCCATATTAGGTCATAACTGCCATGTCGGCCTTCAGATAGGAGGTGACAAGGGATGGGGGGGCGGGGGGGGGCGTTCTCATATCTTGCCGGGGGGCCATATAAAACCCGCAGTTTTATGTGGCCCCCGTCAAACCGCAGGTTGCCAACCACTGATCTAAGCTGTTCCATGCTTTTACTCAATCGCACCCTTCGCGTCATCGTTTTACTGCACATGGTAATGGCTACGCGCGTTCTTTTTTGCGATAATTGCGACAAAGGGCCCCTGGTGTTGCGTACATAGAACTGTTTACTTCCTACCTTAAACCTGGAAAGCCTGGAACCAATGGCAGGCTTCTGTGAGAAGCATGTCGTCGCTTTACTTTCACGTTTGCATGCATTCAGGAGCTCGTCTTATTGCGGAATTGATCGACGGGGAGTGGCTAGGGATTGCACTGAGGTAAATACTTGTCACCCCCCCCCCCCCCACTCACCTAACGGAGGAGACGGCGCACGCCCATGTATGCTCTGCGGCGTGTCAGGAGGCTACATGGGAGCAAGGGAAAGAGGAGGAAATACATCAAAACTTCTTTTTGGGCGAGTTGGTTCATTGTAGAGTGAGGGAGTAACAGCGCGAACACACACCCACAAGAGAAGACACGGACACACAGGCGCTGTGTGTCCGTGTCTTCTCTCTTGTGGGTGTGTGTTCGCGCTGTTACACATTCGCTCTACAAGGAGGAAATAGAATCAGTTGCTTGGCCAACCGGGTTTGTTATCGCCTACATGCGCAAGGTATAAGCTTGTGCTTCACATGTTAAATACGTGATATTCACTTGAGTACCTGCGCTATATTTACGTGTTTCATGAAATATGGTAAAGCCTCTATACAGCTGAACCATCGTGGTATACGCTCATGTAGTTGTCGAGCGTCATTACATGCGCTGCGGACAATCAGCCGGTTAGGGTCAACTGCGCACGCTCTTTTTCCGCAGGTTTGCAAGAACCCGGAATGCAACACGACATACGTTGTGGTTCCACATACAGGCGTGCTGTCGGCCTGCGAGAAATCGCAAACGGTCTTCACGTACGATAACGGCAAATCGTACCGCTACAAGGTTAGTTAAACGTCAGCCTAATGAACGCGCGTTTGTGCAACCGCAGAAGTCCATTGGTGTGGAGGGAATATTCTTTTTATTTCTTTATTTACGGGCCGGGTGCGGGAGGCGGAGGGACCGTTGTATGTGTTTCTGCTATAATTGTGGCTTAATACTACAGCACATGGTTTAAATAATGGGTGTCTCTATAATCTGCGTATCCGCCTCGGTGGTGCAGTGGTTAGGAAGCTTGGTTGCTGACAGGAAAGTCGCGGGTTCAATCCCGGCCGCGACGGTCGCATTTCGATGCAGGCGAAATGCGAGAGGCCTGTACTGTGCGATGTCGGTGCTGGTTAAAGTACACCAGGTGGCCGAAATTTCCGGAGCCCCCCCCCCCACTAAGGTGTGCCTGGTAGTCATACGATTTCAGCGCGTAACACCACATATATTATGAATAATCTGCATGATATTCAGAATGCTGCGTGATTTTCAATTCGTAGGCGATTTGAGCAGGTTGGTGCGGCATGGTTCGGCCGCCGAGTTGTGCACGTTTTTTCTTTTTTTTTATGCTTTGAAACATGACAGTCATATACGTGTTTTCTTTTTCTTTTTCAGCTGTGCACCTTGAAGAAAAATCTGACGAGTCTTCGGTACGGCATCCTCGCCGTAGGCATTAACATGGACGACACGACGAACCAATGCGGTCAGGGCAGCTACGCCCGCCTGCGCGTGCTGCGCTGGCTTGTGGACTACTTCAATAGCAGCTTCGACTCGCCCGACGCCTACGACCAATGTCAGCGAGGACCTTAGCAGCCCAACAAGTACCTTCGAAGTGCGCCAAACACGAGTTTACGTAAGTGTTAATCCTCACGCGATGCACTATGCACATTAATGTCTGGTTGGCACTATGTAAGGTCATGAGCCAAATTAATTAAATATTAACCGCATCGCTGCGCCTTCTGACAGCTGCACGGCTAAGTTCGAGAGTGTGTACTGACAGTCTGATCGTTCGCTCGCTTCAACCGTGCATGTATCGGAATGTGCGACAGAACGCAAGGTGCTACTTCTGCAGTCAATGTCGAAGCACGTTAAGTAGAACTGAATGTAGGGTAACTTGGTACGAATGCAGTGTTTAAGAAAACGGCGCAACACAGAAGACGAAAAGACTTTTATCCACACGAACACAAGCGCCGGCGCCTGTGTTCTTCGGGTTAAAGTCTTTTCGTCTTCTGTGTTGCGCCGTTTTCTTGAACAATGTGGTAGCTCCGAGCGAATATATCGCGACGAAGACATTTCAATTTACGAGAGCTAAAATTTGGGCGAGTTTGTAACAATGCATTTTTGAGCAGGTAGCGCAAAGTACCTTCAAAGTGGATGTGGTGTTTCGGCTGAAGGTTTCTTCGAACTGGTAACATTTTAGATGTGCTCTACGATAATTTCCTCAGATGGGGGGTCTGTATGCACAACGGTCCGGCGTGTGTATAGGGTCACGATTGGCGCCTGCTGAATTAAGAAGTTTTGGCTAAGGTGGACAGAGCCATTAATACTCAGCTGTGTAGCGAGCCTTAAAAATAATGAGGTATGGGGATGATTACCTGATTTTCGTTCATGCGCCAAATTTCGACCAGAAGGTAGATTAGGTGCTTAAGGTACATGGCCGAGGTTTGTGTTTCTCGTTTGAGACCCTAAAAGACAATGCAATTTAGTTTCTAGACTTGTAGTTTACGCGAGGGGGGTTCGCAACATGCCTCATTCTGTAAAAGCCCTTCTAAGCTTCAATTCCTCCTGTTAGAAACTTGTGAAGAAAGACATCGCTTTTTCTTGCATTTACTCGGCGGCAAAGAAATCTTGCGCAGATTTAATGGCACAGTATGGGATTTAGCAAGTGAGCAAGCTTCAAAAAGCTGGGTACCCAGAAGTTGTCATTACTACTCCCAGCTTCAAATGTCCAAAGGCCGTCAAAGCAGAAGCAGAACGCGCCACAAAGGTACGGAATGTATATACGAGAAACAAACTGCGGTTATTCCTTGCATCCGTAGCCTGTCTCATCGCTTCAAAAGGGCGGCATCGCGTCATGACGCTGACATTGTTTTCACCGCAAAAAAACCAGGTGGCCGCCATTTGTTCAATACTGCACAGGAGCATGTGCTGCAAGAGAAATCACAAAAAAGGCTCGGTTTACCATGCGGCACGGTATGCGTTTCGTCCCTTACACTTGCAATGCTGTGTATTGCGTTCTTCCATTAATGAAGACGCAAATACATCGGCCAGAGCGGCCGATGTTTGAACATTAGGCCAGAGAGCATTTACGCTCTCTAAAAAGATCACCATATTTTCATTTCGCGATACATTGTCGGCAGTGTGGTTGTGATCCGCTTTTAAGTAACACATCAGTGTGGTACCGGAACCATTCCAAAGTGTCCAGACAGGTCGTGGAAGCTTTATTTTTATGTCTTTTTTAATAAAAAACAATCTCGTGTGTGTCAGCCCGCCTTCCCTGAACCTTCAACCCTGTGAGTTAGCTTTCCTTGCAGCTAAGCTGGTGCCATCGCTCTCCTCGTGATAAAGTCTCGAGTCTGGGCATGCGTTACGTAATCGCAAGCTTTCAGCTTTTAGCGCTTTTAACTGCGTCGCTATTTGCGTGTATGATTTTGTTATAAGGGCCCATTAGTATGCTGTGGAGTTTTGTTATTCGTTATCGTTGTGGGGGGCGGGATGAGATGTTCTTTCTTCGGTGACGATGTGGTGTTCTGATCTTTGCTGCGTAAAAAACAGGCGTGGATTCTGAGAATAAGTCTGATGTTAGCGCCCGTCTCGTCTGTTTGTTCCTGGCTTGCGTCCCCGCATTTTGCACTACCTGCTCAAAAAAAAAAAAAATAAACAAAAAAAGAAAGAAAGAAAGCAAAAAAAAAAAGGGAAAATACTTCAATTGTACGAAGTATTTTCATCACGAAGTTACCACTCGGGAGCTTCCTCGCTACTGCGGAATGGACACCTTGCACGTTCCGGTGTTCACGCGTTTGCAACGAGCGAAATGGAAGGTAGAAAAGGACGCGCGTGCGCAGTAGACCTTCTCGAAGTTAGCCGTGAAGAAGGCGCAGCGATGCAGTTTGTTTAGTAGGCGCTCCCATGGCCTCTGCGATTTCGCTCACGACTGCACCGTTATTGTCGTTCGTTTATTGCAGGTATAGCTTGTGTCTCGGTCATCTACGCAGGAGCTCTTGGCGACGTTCGGCACCATATGTAGTCAGAAGCACCTGTCAGCCTGTACCGCCGAGTGTGCTTCGGCCGCGAACTTTTCCATCTTGCCCAGTGCGGCTCCTCTACGGTGTTCGTGACATCGACTTCGCTTGAACTTTCTTTTCTGCAGTCAGCGCAGCTAGCTTCTTCAGCGTCTCTTTAACGTTCTTCTCAACGTATACATTTCTATGAAACCTTTATATACGGCACCTTCAGTATTGAAGGGTGACATAGAATCGGACTAATGAGCAGCCTACCGTCAAAGCTTTGCTAACTGATTATGTTTGGTAAAGAAAAAAAAATAGCGAATAAGATCTTACAGGTTAATTCAGAAAATTTTAAAAAAAATCTGTAGTGCTTACAGTTGTCAATAACGTGTGTTTTCGTATGGTTGTGGCTTCATTTTTTGAATAATTCTAGTTGGCTAACTCTGAAAGAGCAAGCGTTTCTAAATTTTTTTTTCTACTAGGAATTGCAGTTTTCTCGATTCGATTATAATATCGCAAGATACAAAGAGTGACAGATGCGTCAGTAACCTACCGTCAGCAAAGCAGCTGCAATATCTCTGCGCGCAGTGAATGCACAGCTTGCACGATCAATATAGATTCAGTATTAAGGCTGCGGAAAACAAATAAACCTATTAAGTTAGCGATGTCTGTGGTCAAACGCGTCTTTTCCTTTGTGTTCCTTGTCCATGCCTGCGCTTGAACAAAGAGAAATTATCAAAACAAGCAATGAACTTGCGCGTTCGACGAGCGTTCGCGTGGGTGGCGCGCCACCCGTGGGCAGGACCGTCAGCGTCCATCCTATAGTCCACTGGCTTCTTACCGTGCATCAGTGTCCGTCGCGTTGAACTTCTGTCCTCGCCGTGCGCGGATTCGGCACGTATTCTGCTTTGTACTGCAAAGCCCTGCAGCGCAACGCGAACCTACGCGAGCTCCCTCTGCGTCTGGGCCGATAAAGGGGCGATAAAGAGTTTGTAAGTTACTCATTCACACTTCCAAAATCACCACGCTATCGCGATATGACGCTCGGTAAGCGACAAAACGTGCGAAAAGAAAATGCGGGTGCCTCACTAGAGGCCGCGACGCCATAGATTTTGACGGCGTCTACTAGGTTCAACGTATTTCCTGATAGGTAAAAAGTCACTACATCATCCTCTGATGATGAGACTAAACGTATCAGGTTTCAGGAAATTCTTTGAGCCAATGTCGTCCGCCTCGGTGGAACAGTGGCTACGGTGCTCGGCTGCTGACCCGAAGGTCGCGGGTTCGCTTCGATCCCGGCCGTGGCGGTCGCATTTTGATGGAGGCGAAACGGTAGAGGCCCGTGTACTGTGCGATGTCAGTGCACGTTAAAGAACACCAGATGGTCAAAATTTCCGGAGCCCTCCACTACGGCGTCTCTCATAATCATATCGTGGTTTTGGGACATAAAACCCCAGATGTTGTTATTATTATTACTATTATTATTATTATTATTATTAAAATCAGAACATGCTGGCGCAGCACGGAAATCGTTACCCCTGTGGACGGCCACTATGGGAGCATCACATAAAACAGCACGATGACCGGATCCATCATGATGATCGATAATGGGGGCGAGTCAGAAGAGCATTGAATAGTCGGATACAAATTGAGAAGTCTGCAGAGGCCCCGCCTCTACGACCTAAGCGCCTCAACCGACCTGGAGTCAGACTAGAGTGCGCATCCACTGGTACAGGCTTGTGTACACCGACTTTTGTGGAGTGAATGCAGCGGACTTTTAAAGCTGTATGCGACTACACTTTGTTTCTTGTATTGCGTCTTATAAACAACCATATGAATACGACAGACAGTTGGGCCAAGAAAAGCGGGGTGAACATCAAGTGTTCTCTTGAACTCTAATGCAGTAATTTTGTCGTAAATTGCAATGAATTAAAGTTGAAAACTCACCCTCGTCGGTTGGATCCGGACCCGCAACCTTCAGATTACGCGCCTGAAGCCCTAACAATCGAGCTACGATGGCAGGCGCTTGTTCACCCACTTCGTTGGGTCTTTCTGTACGTGTAATCTCTATAAGTGTTGGTCACTGCCACTCGTATCCAAGGCGGCGACACTCTTATCCCCTTCGCTGGTCTGATAAGCAAAACAATATGTGGAGATCTCGTAGATAGAATTCCTCGGAATGACGCTAAAGAAAGCCATTTCTGCAAACACGGCTAAACGACCGCGATTTTTGCCCATGATGCCGATCTATAGCATAAATTTTTTTTAAGTTGCGAATAAGCGCTTTCTTCTTCGGCATCTTATAAACAAGAAAACGTATCGATCCCATAAGCGACATCTTGGTGAGTTTGACAGATGTCACGACGTCTCTGTGAGACGCTTTCGATATTTGCCGCTACAAGATTCCTGGGGAGACGCCGCAACAAGGCGTTTTCCCTACAAAGACCCCGGGACCCGAATAAGTTCTTTTATTACATATATCCTTCAAAGTAGTATGTTATGAATACGAAGACCTCGTTTTGTTTAAATACCGTTGTTGCTTTGGCAGAGTGATAGCTCGGTGTTGTTTCACTACGTAAAAATATACACATTACTGCTGTTAAAGGGACCCTGAAACGGTTATTTGAAGCTTTGTCAGCGTTTAGACTAGAGCATCATCGAACCATTGGCACCACAAATTTAGCGGCACGCCGTGTACCAAGGCGGCTACGGACAATTATATCATACCCTCCTTCTCACACCTGCCTTGCCTCCTCAACTCATGAGACACGCTGGCATCGCTGGCGATCGCAGAGCTCACGTGAGCACACTCGACGATTTGAGCTTCGCCCAGTGATCACCTCCGAGATTGCACGCCGACAGGTTGCGTGCATCTCGGAGACCATAGCCCAGTGCGCCCGGCAGCACGCACGCCGTCTGGCAACAGACATCGCGGAGTGGTTGATACCTGCTCCGACAGGTGCCGCCACCCTGCCAGCTAATTTTTCGTGCGCACACACCGCAGCCCCAATGACGTCGCCAGCAGCCCCAATGACGTCGTGCGGACACTGCATGTCGTACTGGCAAGGGGCGGTTGAAAACGCGTTGGGCTGAGCCGCAGTGATCTGCAGCGATTCGCAGCTTTATAGCGTTGTAATAAATTACACAGTGTAAGCAGAGAGCTTAAATTAGTCTGTAAATGAGCCTTAGGACTTGGTCTACTGGCCCAATGTGTTTGTACAAAATCGTCAAAACCGTTTCAGGGTCCCTTTAAGGAACAAATTAATTTTGGGTAACCACGGTGATTGGTTCGTCCAGAGCTGGTACTTGTGAAGCGTGTCGTCTCCGACTTGACACGCTTCACAAATACCAGCACTGGACGAACCAATCACCGTGGTTACCGATTCACAAACTGCCTTTCGGAAACATAGCGATAGGAATGGTCACACTCTACACACACCGTATCCTGACATCAATACACCCCCCCTTTGTTACACAGGGTGCGTATCGTCTGGACACCTGGACACGCCTCTCTTCCATGGCAATGAACGCGCTAATGCGGTAGCTCGAGAGCTTACAAACCGGGCACCATCGGAAGAGCTGTCCAACCCAGATGGCGCACCAACAGAACCACTAAACTACACTGAAACACTACATTACCGGCAAAGCCGTATGTACTTCATCACACAAATCACTCAACCGAGAGGATGCTGTTGCTTGGCGGCAGCTTATTCAGACTAATTCATTCCCCCTGCCTTTACATCCTTAATCTCTTCCACCCCACACAATATTCCTCTACTGCCCCTATTGTGGAGCGACGCCCGCGGTGTATCACTGCACCTGGGAATATCCGCAACCACCGGGCTACCGCCCTATTCCTTCACCCTCACATTCCTCCTGGGAGACTGCGCTGACCAGCTCAGAGCCGCAGGAGCAGCGTCGGCTGATCCAGCGGGCACGTGGTGTGGCGCGAGCCAATGGGGCCCTGAACTAAGGGCTCCACCCAACGAGGACGATCCTTTAGGCCTGCATAAATAAAAGTTTATCTCTCTCTCTCTGCTTACGACACCAGCCATACCTTAAGCTTAAATAGCTCGACTTTTAAAACAATTGAAAAGTGGCCTCGTGAAAAGGAAGGAGCTCTCGTGATCGATCGCGGAGATAATGTCTGGCTGATAGGGGACTGAACATATTATACAAAAAATATTTCCCTGGCGTGGTGGGGTTGGATCCCGGGCCCTTACAGTCCAAGAACAGGTGTCGTGACCACTGCGCTATTCATACTTTGCCTTTCTTTAATGCCAGTCCTCGGCGTGTAACACAACATGAAATTCATGAGCACACAAGATACACCAGCAAAATACAGATCGATGGCCGACCATTACTACGCTTCGCTGTATCTCTAAAATTCCTTGAGTGCTTTCAGGGGTACGACCCTCGCGAGCCACTCCGGTACAGGCTGTTGCAATATCAGCACTTCGAGATACCGCTGCATACGTCGACCAAAATAAACATCCCGCCGGTCGGATATTCGGATCACAATGGCAGCCCGCCATCCTTTGACCGTAATCAACAGGGGAGTCCGATAAGCATCTTGCGTAGAAGAGCGCGGAATTGGTTGGGAAGGAAATAACACAGGACAGAAAAGATGCTCACTTGCAATTCGAATTTATTACGAAAAAAAGTTCACACCAAGAGAGCTTATGCGCAAGCGCATTCAGAACAGACACTATTCACGGAAATATTGCCAAATCGCTAAGAAGTCCGGTAAGAACCTAGAAAGATCGCTTGAAAGGGAGAGCATTCAACAAGTTGAAACATTCCCCTTCTGTGAAGGAAGTTTATTTCTTTCATCATCAAATGCACCGAAGGCGCACTGATGCACGCGTCTGCTGCAATCTTAATCTGACCCGCCTCAAAAATCTATCTTTCACGCTTACCCTTTGCCCGACTCATGATGTCTGCTTCCTCGAAAAGTGCTGTGCAACCGCACTTGCTGCAATTCGCAGGAAGGTGCGCTCCCCCGGTCATTCTGAGCCTTCAGCGTAGTAAAGTGCTCTCTTGGTCTATCATTTAGACATCGGCCAAACGGGCCGATGTAAGCTTTATCGCAACTGACTGGGATCTTATAGACCGCTTCCACAGAACAGGGAACAAATGACTTCTTATGCTTCTTATCGCACACTGTTTTCTTGGTTTTGTTGACTAGCAAGGACACACAAACGGAAAAGCTTAAGCTTAAAGGATGCCTGTGAATACTAGGTTGTGTGAAATGGTGTGAATGTAGGGCATGACAACATAGTTGTTAAGCCTCTGTCGCGGTGAGACACAGGGTGAAGCACCAAGCTTCTTAAGAAGGGAGAATGCCACAGAAACAAGCAAGGTGGAAGGGAAACCCGAAGCTAAAAGGCGCCAAATCTCATGGGTGAAGCTAGGGCTGATCTTATGAGTGCATGACTTGGTCAGAGCCTAACTGAGGCACGAGGAAGCCACGCTCCTTTTCACTAGTTTAGTGTGAGATGAATCAAAGGGTAAAATGACTTTCTTTGAGCGTGGTTTATGCTCCCAGGAAATGCGGTCCTCAAAATTGTGTCATTCTCAGGAAGTTCTGTCGTGAATAATAATGAGGGCGAACACTGTTTGAAATAGGTCAAGACACTGTCAGATATATTGATAGGGGCCATTGATAGCTAACATTGATAGGGACCGAGATAAAAACAGTAAAACCTTCGACATGTCTACGTACTTTGAAAAAAAAAATGATCATTTCGATTCGTGCTGAAGCATTCATCAAAACTAGCAAGATGAATCTCGCACAGAATTGGCGCCACACACGACCCAATGCAACTCCCTGTCTTTTGAAAATAAGTCCTGGTGTTAAAATCAACAAAGGTACAGGCCAAGTATATCTAGCATGTCAATAGCTCCATAACACTATCGGCCGTAACGAGGCAACCATTTCTGAAAGGACACCACACCGTAGGAGTCAATCGCCTCTCGGACAGTGCCAAAGAGCACGTGATATGGTACAAAGCAGATTAAGTCCTCCATGTCCACCGACAACGGGAAGTTGGCTTCCGGCACTTCCTACCTTCAAAGCTTGCAAAAGAGTGTCTGAATGTTTGAGCTGAAACGGATCCACCGATGTGATTACCTTCAAGTGACGCTGAAGGCACTTGCACCTGTACAAAGGGTAGGCGTGAAAGAAAGATTCCTGAGACGGGCCAGATTAAGATTGCAGCAGACGTGTGCATCAGTGTGCATTTGTTTGTTTGTTTGTTTGTTCCTGTACATATGGCTCGTACCCACTACGGGGGATTGGCCATTAACCGGCGGTTAATGAGGGAATATTTAAAATTTTGTTGGAGGATAATGAATTAACCGGTCATAAATGGAACATAGAATTGTTGATTATATTATAGATTGCTAACAAATTAGTGAGAAGTCCAAAGTAATAAATTTTGGTTGGGAAAATCTTAACAAGGGATTGCATTGGGTGCATTTAATGATGAAGGAAATAAACTTCCTTCACAGCAGTTGAATCTTTCAACTCATTAAATGCACTCCCTCCAAGCTATCTATCTAGGGTGTTGCCAGATTTTCCAGCGATTTGGTAATATTTTTGCGATAGTGTCTGTTGTGAATGCGCTTGCGCATACGCTTTCTCGGTGTGAAGTTTTTTCGCAATAAATTCACTTGCAAGTGAGCGTGTTTAGTTTTCTGTATTCTTTCTTCCCAACCAATTCCGCGCTCCCCCCACGCAAGATGGTGAACCAACTAGCACAACAACCGACTATTTTTCATGCTTTCCTTTGACTATTTTCCATACTATTGCCCTTAAGAACAATGTGGTCGTATGGGAGTCCATCATCGTCGACTATCGGCACAAACATGATGCCCATGGGGATCTATGAGTAGCTACTTTCTCAACGGCCTTCGTAGCATGTCCCGGAAGTAGATCCTTTTCTAAAAGTGAATAAATATATAATCTATATCCTTAGGTTTTTTTTTGCCTGAAGCACTTTGTTGTTTCGAAAATGGAAAAACGGTGTGCCGTAAGATTGATCACTGAAGTTCTGTGGTTTGCAGGGCGGGTATTTACATCCATAAAAATTCCAGTCGGAGATGTTGTCTTCAGAAGAATGTTCTTATTTCGTGCCTGTGATGCAGGCGCTGATAGCTTTTTGGGCGAGATCATTACCACTGCGCATGTCTCATGTAACACCGTGTGAGGTGTGTACCCGCGAAGTTCCAAGTGATAAAAGGCCCTTTGATGATCCTTCCACTGATTCATTGTCGCGGCCAACCGTCACGGTGCTCCGATGTGCCGAAGTCAGCAAGTTCTATATGCTGCGCCCCGGAAGCCGCAGCTGGTAAAGTGTTTTCGTAAAACAAATCGATCGCAGATAGCTATTGGTGCTACCACAAGTCGCCCCGCCGGTGGTTGCTATTTAACGCGTCACCATCATGGCTCACGCGAAAATCACCCGAAGGCCGTTCGCCATGTTGCGCATGAGGGTGGCATCATTCTCGGTGAGCCACGCCGACTTTAGTAGAGCAGGCAGTCGGGCGAGTTGCTTAGGATTCATTCTTAAAACAGCGCAGAAACACAAGCACGAGGGGAAGACACGACGGGATTGTTCCGTTACGTTTTCCTGCGACCTTGTATTGCTTCGCTGTTTTCATGACGAACACCGAATTGCACGATCTTACTGTAGTCTAGTAGAGGGTTTAATTTGAAACGCCTACCACGGAGGCATAACGGTGGCACCTTGCTACTTTACTACTTGCAGTGAACGTTGCTGCACATCAACCGATACGCTTTCTAATAAGGACTTGAATGGGATTTTTATTTTTTCCCACCCGCGGTCATCGAACACGAGAGAGTAGAGACTTTAATTTTTTTTTACAGTAACGGTATATTGCCGTTATTGTTTCACAGTTTCCCGCAAGCACTTCATTTATGGTCCCTTGCATTTGCGTCAACTTATGGCTTATGATTCTGTAACATAGCGTTCGATTTCCGAAAGCTCCCAGTCAAAAAATGCTTGCGTTAAGCTCTTCATGCCAGCTAGCATCGCACCAGACAGTGATCGGAAAACAACACTGGTGCAACCGAACAACCATGCCACATTGCTATAATGTCAAGCAAAACGTATATTCGATCCAACCGCGCCTGGCTAGTGCCTCGGAATAGCGTGTATAACCGGCCAAATCTTTAACTATAGCGTGCGCAGCGGCGACTTCTTTGTCAGTCATTGCCATATAAGGGAACGAAGTTAAAAAAAAAGTTGTTCTTTGGGCAGGTGCTTTGTGGGCATGCACTTGCCCTCAACCTTTTTGAAACTTAATTCAGTCATATGGCAACGATACACACAAAAAATGGCTGGTTGCGCACGCTAGTTATAGATTTGGGCGACTGTACGTGACTTCACGGTTCGCCTCTAGACAATCATAAAGGTCGTCCAGGTAGTTATCGTTACCTAGCTTTGACATCAGATCAGTGACACGGTCGATCACGCGGTCGATCATGTGAATGCTACCCCAGTTTGCTCGATTGCGAGCATTCAAGACACAATTCAAAATTCACCAGTGATTAAGATACTGCCTAATGCGAATCCTGAGCTCAGCTTCGTGTTGGGGCAACGCCAACTGATTTTGAAGTTTTGGCTATGCGCAGTTGTAGCAATGTAACATTCGTTACATATTGCCACAGAGACTGCCAGCGCTCCAGTGCTACGCACAGCACTCTGTGCATTGCAGGAGTCGCGAACCAAGACGACAACCCCGTTACGACGAGCGAAGCCAGCCCCAGTACACGTGCCAGCCCTGCATGCGCACGAGTTCCGACCGAGGGGCCAGCGCAAGTGACCGTAGGAAGAAATCGACGTTAGAGGCCAGTGCCTCGTGATATCGGCAGACCCCGCTATCGCTCTCTTTTGTCTTCGTTCACTCTATCGGTTACGCCGACGACAGCCAACAACGGCGACGTCGGTCAACGCAGGAACGGGCGCGTAAGAGCTGAGATCTAAAACTCGGAAGACGCTTGAGCTTGCCTTCAAGAGTAGCACGCTATAGCGTAATGGGGCCCCGTGGGCACCGTCTTCTGAATTGCTAGCGTAGCTTCGGTTTTCGGTGGATACCTGAACCGTGCCGCAAGGAAACGAACGTCTGTGCACTTTGGCCGTTTAAAACTATCCCAAAATGTATATCCTAAACTGCAAATAGGGTAGTGAGGCATCCACAACGCCACAATTCATCCTTTGGGGTATAAGCGAAGGGCCCACTACGCGTCCGTAAGGCAACACGCGAACCTATGCAGCTTCTCACTTTGTTGATGCTTTTGTTCATAAAGATGATTTAATATGTGTGAGCGCTTTGTAATATGTGGGCTTTAAAATACCTGCTTCTTGTGCAATTTACATGTTTGGACGCCTGGCGTGATTCTACGCTTCTGCCACGCAATATTACATGCGTTAAGGATACTCATCCCGCTACATGGCCTTCATATAGTGTTTTTTTTGTTTTTGTTTTTGTTCGCGAAGCAGGTTTCCCTGACGTGGCGGCGTTTGAACACGGGCTCTTACTGTCCAAAGACACGTGTCATAACTAATGGGCTATTCACCCTCTTTCTTTCTTAATGCCAGTCCTCGACATGCATCACAATACAATGGGAATACAACAACAACAACAACAACAACAACAACAACAACAACAACAACAACAACAACAACAACAACAACAACAATAATAATAATAACTGTAGGGCGTTTTGCGTCCCAAAACCATGATTTGACTTTGAGAGACGCCGTACAGTTTAGGGCTCCGGATATTTCGTCCACCTGAAGTTATTTAGTGTTCGCCTACATCTAAGCACACGGGCCTCAAGCATTTAGCCTCAAAATGAAACGTGGCCGCCAGGGCTAGAATCACGAGTATAGAAGATGCACATTTATGGCTGACCAGTGGTACGCCGTCGTTGTATTTTAAAATTCCTCGAGTGATGTCCACGTGTACGACCCCGGCTAGCCACTCAGGTACAGGCTTTTGCAATACGGACACTTCCAGATAGCGCAGCATATATTGACCAAAATAAGCACGCGCTGGTCGGAAGTTCGGGTCATAATGGCAGCCCGCCATCCTTGAGTGCCATAAACAGTGGAGGCCCACGAGACAATCTCGTTGTACGGTACTCCATCATTGTCATCTGTGGACATAAACCGTATGCCATGGGGATCTATGGGTAGCTCCTTTTTCAACGTCCTTTGTGGCACGTCCCGGTAGTAGACCTCGTCCTAACACTGAATGAATACATGATCTATATCGTCCAGTATTTCTACCAGAAGCAGTTTGTTGTTTGCAAACAGAGAAAAACTGCGTACCATAGCATTGATCACTGAAGTTCTGTCCGCTTACAGGCCTGGTATTTGCGTCGATTAGAGTTCGAGACGCAGTACATTTTTTTCTGGAAGCGTGACGCTGTTCTCAGAAGAATGTTCTCATTTCGTGCCTTGATGCAGGCGCCGATAGCTTCTTGGGCGAGATCATTAGAGCAGCGCGTGTCTCTTGCAGTACCGCATGAGACGTGTCACTGCGAAGTTCCAAGCGATGAAAGATCCTTTAATGATTCTTCCAATCCCTGATTTATTGCCAAGGGCAACTTGTGTTCTCATAAGCCGAGGCTAGTAAACAATACAACTTATGCCCCCGGAAGCAGTAGCTGGTAAAGTATTTTCTCGAAACAAATCGATGGCAGAACGCTATTGGTGCTACCAAGGTCGCCTTGCCAGCGGTTGCTATTTAACGTGCCACCATCACGGCTCACGCGAAAATCAACCGGGCGCAGCTAGCCATGAAGCGGATGAAGGTGGCAGCATTCTCGGTAAGAAACGCGGACTTCTAGAACCGCAGGGTGTAGTCTAGCAGAGAGCCTAATTTTAGACGCTTAACGGGTGTGCTTAATCAAGAGCGAACACGAGCACTCCGTCGCAATTTCTGACTTGAATGGAATTTACTCTAGGCGCAAATTTTAGACCCAGAACAATGGTTTCAAAGTTGGCTCCGCGAACAAAAATTTTTGTTCACCTCGAAAGAATATAGAAATTTCGGCCGCAAAAGGTACTTCCCCGCCAAGTTTTGCAATTTCTGAACTTTGAACGCTCATGGCGACAGGACGGTTCACCTCTTTGTAACAATATTTAGTCCCTTCAAAGAACAAGTAAAATTCACTCTTACGGCTATTTTATTTTTTCGTCGCTGTCAAAGGAACTTCGCGGGAAAAAAGCACAAAAAAAGGTAAACGGCTCGAAATACCTGTATGTCAGGAATTTATTGCTGTAGACAAGTTGATGTCCGAATAACAAAACTTGGTGTATATTGACGTGTATATCCAACCTTTCTTTTAAATTAAGTTTTAAAACCACTATACTTTAGAAGTGCGCTGAAGCGTAGGTGTTTCACCAAAAAGTCCGAAGTTTGAAAATATTTTACCCAGAAAACAATTTTTATAAATCCAGCGGATTGAAGTCAAGGACGTTGCCTACCATTCGGCTTTAAAAAGTTGCATCATTTGTGTTGCTAGCAAAGTTATAATATAAAACGATCGTAAATGATCCTAAAAATGCAATAGAAGTATCAGCTTTCCTTGAATATTATAGAGCGGTGGTGCCGGAAGCCGCTGGAATGGTCGCATGATCAAGCGGCGGCTATTCGACAAATAGGAATGTTAGATATTCGATTTACAAAGTGAACTATATTCACAGGGCTATTGATCCGCTCGTATTCGAATATATTCGAGCATTCGCACACCCCTTAATTATTTCTGCTATAGCCCCTTCAGCGGCAGTGTGTAGAATTGTGCACATGAACTACGGAGGCGCGTGACACACCGCGTGTTTCTTCAAATGGCTCGAAACACAGTGTGTACAGTTGTATAGGCTTCCTGATTGGACAAATAGCGGTCATTTAACTTCATAGTGCTGCGTATTCCTGCAGGAGGATCGCTTTGCTGGAGACGACACCATGTTCGACGATCGCTCGACGTGCCACGTTCCAGGGCCTACTTAAAAGAGTACTATTTTTCTTTGCTAAAATTGAATACATCAAAAAAAAAAATTCCCCATCTCCCGCTAAAGGGAACCATGTGTGGATGCGAAGCAGTTGGGGAGATAATTAGCTTGAGCGGGAGGAACGTCGCCGCTCTCATTTCACGGCAGTGGTCCGGGCGCTCATCGCGGCGCTGCACAGGAGAGAGAATGAGGCGCGCGCGCTCCGTCATTTTCATACCGCGGAACTACCGTGGCGCCCCCCAGCGGGGTATGCAGCTGTCACACCACCTGTCGTGCGCGCCGCTCCGTAGAGGATTCCTAGAGGAAAGGAGGGGGGGACCGTAGGAGAGGAGAGAGAGGGGACGTTGCATGCGCTGTGGGGGTGTGGGACGCGGGAGCCGCTGTGTAGAGTAGAGGATTCTTAGAGGAGAGAGGGGGAGAGGACGCGCATGCGCTGTGGGGATGTAGGGAGCCGCTCCGTAGAGTAGATGATTCCTAGAGTAGAGGAAGGGGGGTGAGCGTAGGAGAGCATAGGGGGAGGGGACGCGCATGCGCTGTGGGACGCTCGGTAGAGTAGAGGATTCCCAGAGGAGAGAAAGGGGGGAGGGGACGCGCATGCGCTGTGGTGGTGTGGGACGCGGGACGGACTAAGCCCCCCTCCAAACACATGCAAGCAAGATTAAGGAACGGGCTCAACCTGGGCGACAGACACCACCTGCCTAGCCATTGCTAAGCAGCCTCTCTGTGCTCTCGGCCATGACTCAAGGAATGGGGTCAACCTGGGCGACAGACACCACCTGCCTAGCCATTGCTAAGCAGCCTCTCTGTGCTCTCGGCCATGACTCTGATGACTGTGTTAGGGTTGGCGGCCTTCATATTACTACAGTGTTCTGGTTCGCATAATGGGTGCTTCCCTACTTCATGAAAGTGGCCGGACGCGGGACGGGGGGACGGGGGACGGGGGACGCGGGACGGGGGGACGCGGGACGCGGGAGGGACGGACAGAGCCCCGAGCATAAGATGCTTCGCATCTAAAATGAACTGGGCATGCATTTCGAGCCTAAAAGGTAATTCACTTCACGCAAAAATTGAAGCTAACTGATTGCAGTATAATTAGATTTTAAATTACATCCTAATTAACATAAATCTCCGAAAGCTGCGCAGAACAACGTATCGCCTCCTTTTCTTTATTGGGATGTAATGCCGAATGCCTTGGAATTATGTCGAGTGGATATGACACATTTTTAGGCAGTCCATCACAATTCAGGGCCTCAAAGGGATAACACAAACCACACCGCGGTGTCTGCCGCGGTGGTGTAGCGGTTATGATGCTCGGCTGCTGACCCGAAAATCGCGGGTTCGATCCAGGCCGCGGCGGTCGCATATCGATGGAGGCGAAATGGCTAGAGGCCCGTGTGCTGTGCGATGTCAGTGCACGTTCAAGAACACCAGATGGTCGAAATTTGCCGGAGCCCTTCACTACGGCTTCCCTCATAATCATACCGCGGTTTTGGGACGTAACACCCCAGATATTATTATTAAACAACACCGCAATTATAACCACGCCCTAATTATAACCCAGAGGAAGATAATAATAATAATAATAATAATATCTGGGGTTTTACGTCCCAAAACCACGCTATGATTATGAGAGACGGCGTAGTGGAGGGCTGCGTAAATTTCGACCATCTGGTGTTCTTTAACGTGCACTGACATCGCACAGTACCCGGGCCTCTGCCATTTCGCCTTCATCGAAATGCGACCGCCGCGGCCGGGATCGAACCCGCGACCTTCGGGTAAGCAGCCGAGCACCGTAGCCACTGTTCCACCGAGGCGGACCCCAGAGGAAGATGGGGGGCTTGAATTAATGAAAAATGGTCGAACAAGAACTGTTGCTGGAGTCAAAGTTTCGACAAGTGGACCAGTGTCCGCCCTGACGAAGAAAACTCCACGTGTCGAAATGATGGCTCCAACAACAATTGTCTGTTGAGCGATCTTTTATAAACGGTATAGTGATAATTAATTTAGCAATTAATAAACGGCAAGTAAATTTACTTCGTGTCTATTTCAGTACCCGCCATGGACAATTGTCTACGATGAAGACGGCGTGAAGAAAATTTACGGCTACGTCGGAGCCGCACTGACAAATATTACGGCATCAATGAATATCACGTGAGGCATTTTTTTTTTCACCATCTTTCCGGGAATGACACCATTTATTAGTCATCTTTTTCGCGTGTTTCTAGCCTTAATATATTCAAAAACGTAGCGCGGAATGCTAAACGTACCGTAACGGTGTTTGTATGTTCCGGTTCCAGTGCTAAATTAAAAATTTCCAATATCGCATGTAATGGTATTTTCGTTATTTCACCTATAAATACCAGCTCAATGAAAAAGAAAAGTCTTGGCTTCCAGGCAAATAAAGCTAGCTTGATGTCTTAATTATTATTTGCACAACTTTGCATTAATATTATGCCATACAATTTATCCCTTCTATTACCTTAACGAACATGTATCTTCCTTCTTATTTATACTCAAAATAAATTCGCACTGTCAATTCGATTCACAAGGAGTTCTCATTCTTCTTACTATTATTTAATTTTTTTTTCTTGCTGTGCAAGTGTTCTGCTGGAAGACAAAGGCATAGTGTATACTACAGATGGATGCGGGGAACTACACCCATTTCAGTCTCCAACACCTTAAACTATGGACAGGCAACACTGCTAAATATGCCAACGATGCTAAATGTGCCACCAAACAGCATAATGAGTGTTTCCTTGAGGTAAGATGGACAGAAATACAGGCTTCTTCACGGGACATTGCCTCCTTCACTTTCTCACTGGGACGGCGGTTCCTTTGGTTTCCACACAAATGAAGCGAGGTGGCGCTTGCTACTTGAAGAACTTACGGGAGCAGAACATCATTTTCCCCCGCATTGCGGCCGCGTTTTTCACATCCGGGATGTTAACAGAGAAACCAGTAGTCCCTGACAGGGGCGTAGCCAGAAATTTTTTTTCAAGGGGGGGGGGGGGGAGGTTCAACCATACTTTATACTTTATGTATGTTCGTGCGTGCGTATGTATGTGTGCGTGTATATATGCGCAAGCAAAATTGAAAAATTTTGCTTGCGCATATATAAAGGGGTGGGGGGTGAGGGGGGAAGTTGAAACCCCCCGACCCCCCCCTCCCCCACCCCTTTGGCTACGCCACTGGTCCCTGACGTTGCATAAGATGATCTCTGATAGCAAGCGTTCGCCACATGCTGCGTTCTTTGCCTTTTTCTGGATGAAGAGTAGGAAAGTAGTGGTTGTGCAAGCGGGCTAATATGCTGTGTGTGGTATAGGAGTCAATGCTCAGGGCATAAATTGTGAACTGAGAAGGGGGGGGGGGGGGCGTAACTGGTACATTCTGACATGTATTTTCACGCAGCACGGAAATTGTTGCTCCTCTGGACGGTCACTATGGGGGGCATGACGGATAACGGCACAATGGTCGGATCTCTCATGATGATCGATAAAGGGGTAAGTAATCGGAAGAGTATTCAATAGTTGGATATACAACTTAACAAGTAAGTCCGCAAAGGTTTCGCTCAGACCACCTAAGCGCCACAGCCAATGGTGTCCGCGACTAAAGAAACATTCCCACTCACGCACTCGCCAATGTTCTCCGACGGCGGGGTCACCGGCCCTGTGGCTCATGAGGTCAGTCTTGGGTGCGCGTGCATTGGTGCAGACTTGCGCGCATCCGGCTTTGAGGAGAAATGCTGCGCGCTTCTAATGTTGTATGCGACTATAGTTTCTTCCTTGAACTACGTCGCATAAGCAAGACCATTTGTGGAGCCCACGTAAACAAAATACCTTGAAGCGGTGCCAAAGGTAGCCATTGATGCAAACACAGCAAGTGGTGATGGTGGCCGCGACGGTTGCATACATGACGCCGATCTATAGCATCGATCCTTAAATTGAGATAAAACGCTTTCTTCTTTAGATGACGCAATACAAGGAAACGTATTGATCCCATGAACGACCTCTTGATAACAGTGACAGTTGCCACGATGTCTCAGTGAGACACTGTTGATGCTTGTCGCTACAAGCCTACTTTTAATGTCCGATATGTCCCAATAATATTGCCACACGCGTTTCTTTTACTGCATTCGGTTTCCGCCCACAAAGACTGTCGGCGGTGCTCGGCGCGGGCCGCGCCTTATTGTTCCGGAGGCTTCTCGGTTGTGGTAGATCGTTTTGTTAAGATTGCGCGCAGGACGGTGGCACTCGGGATTGTTCCGGAGCTTGCGCGTTGACTAGTGGTGGGGCTGGAATGTTCGACGCGTGATTTATGAGGGCCGGCGCGTTCCAACGAGGTTCAGTTGATCGACGGCCGACGCTCTGTTCGCCGCTAGCAGTGTCAGTGTGTATTGCTGTAATCTGACTCTCCGTTTACCGGCCACAAGTTCGGCCCAATAAACAGTTTCATCTTCGACATACCGACTGCTGCCTTCGTCAACGTCACGACCACGTGAAATCATGCTACAAAGTGGCATGTTGCGAATATGTAAAGCGTAAAAATCGTTTTGCTTACACACCGCGGTTACTTCGCGAGAATGACACCTCCATGTAATTTCACTGCACAGCTAACTTCACGCTCCTGTTATGGCAAAATTACTTTCCTTTGCCGAAACACTGTGAAGACCTGACACAGCGCGGCGTACATGCGTGTTTACGCTGTGACGTGATTTTTACGTGTTATCTAGATGGACTCGAAAAGCACTAGTTGGGCAGTTCACTTATGTTACCAATTTAGGTAGGTGAATTATGGACGAGTTATCTATTCTGAAACAGTGCCAATTTATTTATGTCGCTACCTGCGTATGCCTAGCTTTTTGTATATATTTCCTTGGATGCCTTGAAGTTCACTCAAGTGAGAGTAAAACTTTCGCTCATGACTTTAGTCACTTCCCCGGGTCAAGTGAGGGCCGACGCACGTCTTGGTGAAATATTAAATCATTTAGCCAATAATTTCTAAAGAGATAGCCTGTAGGATACAGGAAGTCACACGCTCTGTCAAGTACTTTTCCCGTTTCATTGTAAATCACTGTAAATGATTCGTATTACAGTGATTCTTTATTGGGCTTTCAGTTTGTCGACGTTGCTGCGGGCCCAATGGACCTGGAATATTTCTTGTGGAAAGAATTTCCTGCAACGAAGCAACTCTTCAGTGATGATCTGAAAATTCTGAGTGGCATGCGAGACCCATTCGTCTCCGATTCCGGAGCTTTTATCAACATGTTTGACAGAACGGTAAGCGTTATTTGCTAATAACTGTATTGTCACGCACGTTTATTGCTTTCTTTTGATGTGATCGGGTTTCACCCGCACCCGCCGCTGTGGTCTAGTGGTTACGGTGCTCGACTGCTGACCCGCAGGTCGCGGGATCGAATCCCGGCCGCGGCGACCACATTTTCGATGGAGGCGAAAATGCTTGAGGCCCGTATAATTAGATTTAGGTGCACGCTTATTGAACCTCAGGTGGTCAAAATTTCCGGCGCCCTTCACTACGGTGTCTTTCGTAATCATATGGTGGTTTTGGGACGTTAAACCCAAACAATTATTATTGGGTTGCACCCGCAAAGGCTGCTGGCAACCCTTGGCGTAGAACGCGTCACAATGTTTTAGAAGCAACGCCATTGTTCGAGTTCATTTTGTTAAGATTACACGCAGGACGCGAATAGTCAAGTCTATTGGAGAGCTTACACGAGCACCAGTGATAAGGATCGGTCATTCGAGGTTGCGTGTATGAATGCCAATGCACTTCACCGCAGATCAGATTATCGAAGGCGGACGCTCTGTTGACCGTTATCAGTATACAACGTGTATTGCTTGCTTGCAGCTTGACATCCCGCTTTCCGGGCACAAGTTAGCCCAAATGAAAAGTTTCGTCATGGACGAAACTTTTCATTTGGTTAGGCTAACTTGTGCCCTGCTGACTTCGTCAACGTCACGACCCTGTGAGAATATAAATGGCGGATATAATGAAAGTTTGTAGGTATGACGTGGCAGCAGCAAGCACATGACTGGGTTGATTGGCGGGACATTGGAGAGGCTTTTGCCCTGCAGTGGGCGTCGTAATCATGATGATGATGATGATGTATTAAGGGCGTCTAAAATAAATGGCGACCTTCCTTGAACGACGCAGCTCTTCGGTGTGGCTATGAAAATTCTGAGTTGCTCAACGTGTCCAAAATCTCCAACTTAAGAAACGCTAGGCCTGAGCGGAACACGCAGCACCGTCACAGCGAAAGTTAGAGGAACGGCCCTTCTAGAGCCCACTGTAAATGTTCTTTGGGCGACATACTATAAGCATAGTTGCAAAATATCGACTACGCCACAATTCATCATAATTTTGCGAAGTAGGAAAGAACGCAGTATGCCGGCGGAGAAGCGAGGTACCCGCTACAATTCTGTAAGGCACTTTGTTGTGCATTTTATGTGCAAAGTGCACTTTATGTGCACTTTGCTGATGCTGTTACTGACGACGATGAATAATTATGGCAGATCAATTTGTAATGGGCCGGAACCTTTAAAGGAGTCCTGCAACCCTTTTCAGCATGGTTGTAAAGCGCTGCCGATCGGTAGTCGAGGCTCCCGAGAACATATAAGGCAAACATTATAGCCTAGGACGCGGCCTGGTATTCACAAATAATTCTCAAAATGAGCAAGAAATCGTTCCCTGTTCTCTAGACAAATAATGCCATAAACCCAAACGACCGCGCCATAAACACAGTCCACAGCCATGGACTGAATTGAGCATCACGCGCTGTATACTTACCGCGACCGGCCGCAAGATGTCGCGACCACCCTGAATGTAAGCCGTGCGTTAGAAAAAAAAAAAAAAAAAAAAAAAAAAAAAAAAAAAAAAAAAAACGCCAGTCCTGCGCGGAATGCGCAGCACAATCATAGCGAAAGCTGGAAGAGCGGCCTTTCTAGAGCCTTTTTTAAACACTCTTGGGGCAACTACTAAGAGCAAACTTACATGACACCCACTACGCCATAATTCATCATAATTTTTGTGTAGTGGGGAAGCGTCCACTATGTCATTATTCGTCATTCTTCGGAAAAGCGTGGTACCCGCTACACACTTGTAACGCATTATGTGCACTTTGTTGATGCTGTGACTGACGACGATGAAGAATTATGCCTGAGGCTTTTGTAATGGCTTGGAGCATTGAACGACCCACTCTTTACGCAATTCGCATTGTGTGACGCCTGGTTATTACTTTACTGATCTAAAACGCGTTACACCACATGCTAACGCGATTCCTTACACGACATGAAGCCTGCATAGGGTCAGTTTACAACGCAGTTTCCAAGCACCGGCGAAGCTCAGTAGTGGAGTGCTTAGTTGCCACGCAGAGGGCCCGGGTTCGATTCCCATTCTGTCATAGCTATTTTTTATTTATTTAGTTTTTTCCTCTTATTTCGCACGATAGTGGTTACGGACACCGGCGGCGGAGGCGGCGGACAACTACGGCGCAAAAACGGCCCTTGTTGTGATCTCATAACAGCTTTCGCTGTAAAAAAGAAAGAAAGCGCTGACTAACGGACATGCCTTTTTGCCCCATTGTTTGTCATTCACCTCGCTGCGTTGTTTTCAGCGCGCTCGCTACTACGAAGGAAAAAAGAAAGCGCTAAAAGTGTGCGACAAATCCCTGTAACTCCGCTCGCACCAGACACCGTTAAAAAATTTTTGCGGCAGTTGATTCCTGAGGCAAAAAAAAAAAAAGCTTCTTTAATGAATAAATTCATCTATTGCTTGGTAACGTGTCGCAGGGCCCCTTTCAACAACCCACTCGCTATGCAGTTCGCATGGTGTCACGCCTGGTTGTTATTTTGCTCTGCTACGACGCTATGTTCCATCTGCTAACGCGATTTTTCGCCGATGAGATACCTCGATAAGCTCCTTTTGGGAAGGAGTTTCAACAGCCGGAGTGGCTCCGTGGTAGAATAATCGAGCGCTACGCAGGGGGTTTGAGTTCAAATCTCGGTCGACACTGAATACTTTTTTTTTCTCATTGAGCGCGACAGAAGTTACGGACACCGGCGGTGACGGTCAACTACGCCACCATGTCGGATGTTGTTGTGATTTCATAACAATTTTTGCTGTAAAAGAAAACACGATGTTTACGAATTTGTATTTCTCCAACAAAGAGAAACACGTGTATTTTTAGTATCAAGTATATATTCCCTTGAGCATCTACTACGGAGATAATATTTGTGCTTCTACAGAAGTATTCGTAATAGTAGTAGTAGTAGTAGTAGTAGTAGTAGTAGTAGTAGTAGTAGAAATCTTATTAGTGCGAAAGCATTAGATGCTTATCAAACGCGAAAGCTGACCGTCGGGATCGACCGTCGTCCCGCGGCGTCGGCGTCAGCACGAATGATGCAAAATATCATCGCACGATGACGTCGCCATATGACGTCAGCATAACATAACAGATCGACAAATTTTTTACCTCACCGCGAGATAACTATGACGTCACATCCGTGACGTGACATCATGAGGTCATCACATGACATCGTCGCTTCATCAAAGGGGGTCCGATCACGGAAGCAGTGCGAAACCAGGTGAGGTGGACAAAGCTTGCAATTATTGAAAGCAGTGCGAAACCACTTTAGGTGCAGAAACCTCTCGGATGGGGATGATGAATGATGATGAATACATCACCTGAGAGGATGGCTTTCGCCTTCCAATCGACTTAGGCGAATGCATAAAAGACCCTATGAGGTATTTTTTTTTACTTTATTTTACTTTAGGGCATTAGAGCTAGAATGGGTTGGTCTACAAGTCTAGGGCCAATAGCCTTTTTGCGGTTGGCTGTACCTGATCGAGCGGAGCAACTTAACTCTTGCTATGCTTGCTAGCAAGCAACACCTCCCACTGCGTCTCAAAGCGGGGGTCTCCTTAATAAAAGCGGGGGTCTCCTTAATAAGGGCGAGTTAATTTTATGTGGCCTCCGTGTGCACGTCCACGTCATGTGGCTGTGAGGTGGCCGCTCCGAACACCACTGACATGTGTCCTGGTATAGCGTTCGGTGGATTCTATTCAGCATTAATAGATTTGGATGCATGTTCGTAGCCGGCGCCAGTCCCTATCCTGCGCGGTCTCGAGTTTAGGGTGTGGCGGGCTGCATTTCTGCCTTTGTTTTCTTTGTGCTTCTTGGACGTCGGGGGCACATGATATTGGTACTATGTTTCCGATGGTTTTGAAATAGTTGTAATAACAAATTAATGGTATATTTGACGTCGTAATAGGCGCAATTTACAGGGTTATGATATTGTTTTTTATCATAGTTATAATCTTCTTTATCATAGCTTTGATAACGTGGCACAGAAGTATGGCACCTTTTCTCGCGTTCATTAATCTTCGTGCTGGGCTGCTATAACCTCTTGCAGGGTTAGCTTGGTTCCGGTTTGGTTAGGGTTTTGAATCTTGGACTGGGGCGTTCTTTTATTGTATTTCTACGAAATCCGCGAAGATTTCTTCCTGTAAAATCTGTGTTGACCTCCTGTCGAACTTCGGACTACAAACTGTTGGAAGAGATACCTCTGCCTTGCTTGGTTGTCGTGGTGTTCGATAGATTTTGCAAGACAAGTCGAAGACGTAAACTAAAAAAAAAAAAGCAGTGTGTTTCAGTAAATAATCTTACGTTTTTTTCTTTTTTTTCTTCGAGTGTGACAAATGGAATTAAATTCGCAGCTGTAAATGCCAAGCGACAATATCTGGCCGGTCCTGTGCAAATAAATAGGAATGTGCCGAAACCTTCCTCTCCGTCTCCTGAATGACCTTTCCATTCCACGAAGCCATTTTCGGACAGGATGATATGTCGAGATAACATTGACCAGCTCTTTTTCTCAATTATTTACAGACGTGGATGCTGTTTATTACTTCCCTCATTGTCCTGATAACGATGTCTACTATAGCCTATCGGCTTGTTGGAAGGAGAGGAAGACAGACCAAGCTGATTATGGACGTGTCTAAATATTTGTACGCCTACATCGAAGTTCTATTCTTCGAAGGTAAGGACGTGAGTCACACTACTTTCAGCAGGTTTATAAACCTGGTATTTTTTTTTCCTCTGCGTGCAACCATTTAATTTTCTAATAGCCTACAGGCGGGTGTTTTAATTTGTTCGTGTAATTTTCGCAGTCTTATTTACTATATGCCTAAGCCCAAGCATAGGAATTTGAAAGAATTTTTCACTGAAGAATATGACGTCATACCGTGCAAGTAACTTCATTAAATACTCTAGCGTTGAAAGAGACACTTAAATACGTGTTCAGTATCTGCCTAACATAGATTGGTCGCAGTTGTCTCACTGACGATGACATAAATGTGTTAATGCTTGGGAAACACTGTTTACGAGTGTCTAAGTAATCGCGTTCTTTAACCCTCTTCAACAAAACGTCAATATTTGTTCCACGCAGTTTGCGTGTATGAAGGATCCATGATATGCTTGCGCACAAGAATTGATGGTTTCATGGCCAGGATTCGGGGACATGTACACGTAGTGCCATCTCTAGTCGACGACAGCGTTGGCCTGCCGTAACTGAATCCGGAAATAGACCCCAAAAAATCATATCTGACGAAATAAGCTAGTCACGAAAAACGACTCTCGGTTATACGCAGCAGAGACCCACTGGAATATTCAGGTAAATTTTCAATGTCGCACTGCACAGCGAGAGTGTTAAAATATTTTACAATAGAGCCCCATGCGTTTCCATTGGGCCGTGTTCAATTGTCCTGTGAAGCCACGCACTTTGCACTGCGCTACTGCAATTTTACCCGAATGCTCCAGTGGTTTTCTGCTGCATATATAACCCGGAATCGTTTTTGAAAACTAGCTGTTTTCGTCAGATATAACTTTTTTTCGCCTACTTCACATTCGGTTATGGCAGAACACAGTTGCTGTCACTGAGAGATGGCGCCACGTACAGATGTCCTCAAATCCCGGGAATGTCAGCGAAAAAATAGAAGTAAAGAGCTTGTTGTGCTTATGCATATATAAAAAATGGACTGTAAAAGAATATTTCACGGCAAAATACGGTTTAGAAGTTGCCGGCGATAAACCCCGCCCACCGCCGGCGACCTCCACTTCGCCATGGCTTGTGGAACGTAATGTGCTGCATGGAGCGGAGCCGTCGTCTTCTATCAAAGTTTGAGCAGTTCCAAAGCGTTCGACTTCAGTGCCAGGCTGAAAAAATCCGAAATAGTTCGATTGTATGCGCAGCTGAGCACGGAACAGAATCGTTCGCAGAATGCAGAGGCTCGTACAGCAAGCAGCTTGTTACGTCACGACTCGTGAGTGTGCCAGTGTGGCCCGACTCACAGGCTCCTCGCGCGTTTATAAAAAAATTCAGGTATAAATTAAGGGATCAGCCAAATGCGCTGAAATTTTGCCAGCTTGTTTGTGAACGCAAGAGGATTAACCCACATGACGCAGATAGAAAGTTGGGTGTCATGGCCCGTTTTAAGTAAAAAGAAAACAAAACCACACCAACTGGGTCGTGAGCGCTAAAAGTTAAGCCTGATATTCACCGTAACAGCGACGCAGGTTCGCTTCGTGCCCCTGGCGAACCGCCTTCTTCTGGGAGCCTGGCTGATCGCCTGCTTCGTGCTTGTGAACCTGTTCAACGGCGAGGTGAAGGCCAACCTACTCGTCAAGTCGGAGACGTCACGCATCAACACTGTCGATGACTTGTTACGCCATCCCGAGATGCTGCCCGTCGTTGCTCAAGGATCGCCGCTGGAATACGCACTCCAGGTGGCAACGCGTTATATCATTATGCGGCATCGATCATGTCACATTGATGCCAGTGAAGATCAATGACGTTGGTTTTGTTCTTGTATTTGTTTATTTGTCTGCACAATTTTGGGACAGATCCATGCATTGCCAACACATCAGGATAAAAAGTGACAATTTCGCTGCAAGGGCGAAGCAATAAATGCGATAGCAACGACTTGCAACAATATGTGATACGAGGAAAGGATAGCAGCTCACTCCTTTAGCAAACGCGGTCGCTGCAGCGAGCAAAGTGGCTTTCGTGCTTTCTATGGCTTCAACGAAAACTTTGCGATGAGAGCACAACACGTGCAAAGTTACGAGCCATCAGCTGGACCGACGAAAGACGTGCGGGGCGATGCGCTTTAAAGCGAGCCCTTTAGCCCCTTGCGCCATCTCGCGGGTAATCGTGAACAAGCCTCTGCCACGCTGAAATACCTCCAAGATGTTCCTACCACCAACGGCTGGTGGTGTTTATAAAGAGCTCGCGATTAGTAAGTTGGTGTTTATATGCGTTGTGGCCGATTGCTTTAAAGCGCATATATATGGAGCATGATGAGAGTGTCCCGCTGAGAGTGTCCATATAACCCGCTGAAAGTGTCCATATAATTGCTATTGCAATAAGGAGAGAGAAAAATAGATGAATAGAAAAAGGCTGGGGGGCCCTTACGGGCTCCTTGATGCCTCCTTCATCCCTAGTGCTATTGCTCAACCTTCATTACCAGTCATTCGGCTAACATAGGCTGCCGATATGAACAGAGGCTATTACCCCGATCAATAAAGCTTAAAACAGTTGAAATGTCCATCGAACGCGTTGCTTAGCACTTTGACAGCTATGGCGACTTTCTGCTGACTTAATTGGCGTCGAGCTTTCAAGCAAACGGCCTATGATGTTATGGTAATATTTATTTATGTAAGATATTCATTTTCTCTAGAATACATACGTGAAAAACACGATATTCTTTGGCAAAGAGAACGGGATTGCTGACAGGCGCAGGTAAATACGGGGAGCGCAAGCGGGCACGTATACCCTTATAAACTATATATTTGTACATAAAGGGAGAATAATGCCAAAGAAACAAAAACAAATTGGTTAAGCCTGCAGTAAGCCACGCAAGGCTTGAAACAGGGAAACTAGATGATTCTGAATACTAACCTGGTTGCTTCTACGTTGCCTCAACTAGGTGATGCAGGTTCTAGGTTGCTTCTAGATTGTTGCTAGGCGACGCTAGGTTGTTTCTACGTTGATTCACAAGCGCAGAAAGGTTCGAGTTGAACCACAGTCACAAACGGGACACGGTTTTCCAAACTCCAGAGACAGAAACTCGCGCTGAAACCCAGCGTTCGCACCTCTCATAGATCTACGGGCACGTCGTCGGTTGGCGTAGGCCTTACGTCGCTTCGGGGTCTTCTCGCAGCCGCCGTTGCCGTTCCCGATCCCTAGTATTCTCTCGTTGTACGTACTTGGGGCCTTCGGCTCGCCGCCGTCGCTTCGCAGCCTTCGCACTTTCTAGATAACGCACTTGTGACTCGTGCAGGTGGATGGAAAAACTATGAATTGAATTCAATTCTCAATTCAATTCAATCAACCTGTGCGAGTCAGAAGTGCGGTATCTAAAAAGTGTCCGATAGCATGATTAGGTAGACGATGGCTCAAGAACGTTGTGCATGCGTTGGCGAAAAGTCGATTTATTAGCCTGTATTCCTCAAGGGATGAACAGTTGAGAATGAGCTCCCGTCCTGTCTATGTGTTTCTTCAGCTTTCAGTGCGGTCGCGATTTTGGCGCGAAGTTGACTATAGATTCCAGACACGCACCACCTAACCCAACAGCGAGTACTGCTAACTCTTCACTTCATTTTTTTTAGTGGACGAGCGGTGAGTAGTGGGATTCACGCGATTTTTCTGTGGCACATACCTGTTTATGATTATGATAGTTTTCTGGTAGGCCGCACAGTGACACATACCGGGTTGAAATGATGATAATTTTCTGCGATCGCCTCACAAGGAACGATCTGCTAATCAGCTTCGCTGTTAAAAGAAACACATGTGCGAGATCTTTTTCGAATTGATTATGACAACCTGCAGCTAGAGTGCTGTGACGATTTCTAATCGCCGTATCACTGGCCATTGACGGCAAAATTGTCACACATACGCATTGCTGCTGGGTCTCTGATGTTACCCATAGTCTCATCTGTGCACGCAGACGTCCAGTTTGAAGAGCGTGAAGGAAGCTTATGCGCGCTCGGTGGAACGCAAGGGCGTGCTGCCAGTGGCGCAGGTGCTCGGGCCGCGCACGCTGGACATGGTGGTGCAGAGACGTGCCGCCGTCATGCTGGACAGCCTCAGCGCTCGGGTACGCGCCTCGAAGCAGTGCTCGGTGCTTCGCGGCTACTTCTACTTCAGCAAGCAGAACCTCAGGGGTCTGCGCTCGTCCTGGTACTTCCGTCGAGACATTCCGCGTTGGATTGTTGACGAGTTTGACAAAAGGTACGTTTTGATTTATTGAGACGGATGCTTTAGCTGCCTCTTCGAACGCGGAAAGTGACCGTCGGTGTAGGCGGCGTGAACGGGAGTGATGCAAATAAGTCAATACGTGATGACGTCACCGTGACGTCAGAGATCACCTGAATGTGTCACGTCATCGTTTCGTCACTGTAACGTCTTACCACGTGACATCATCCCATGGTATCGCCGGCTTGGTTATAGGTGTGCCGATCCCGGAGCTTGCAATGTCCCCGCTCCCGGAGGCAGTGTGAAATTGAAGGAAACTTTTTAAATTACAAAGTGTGTTCGGTGAAAGCCTGTGGCCATTCGACTTACTATGCCAAATCCTTTCTTTCTGTTTTTTTTTTGTTTTTTTTCTTTTTCTGTTATTTTATTTCTTTTTGTTTCGCTTTTCGTCTTTTTTTTTCTTTTTTCTTTTTTTTTACACACTCTCTCAGCAATCACCTGATAGATGAGAGAGTGTAAGGGGTAGAGGCCACAGCTGTGGCGGCGCAACTATTGCTATGCGCCACCGTGCCATCACGTGATTGCTGAGAGAGTGTGAGGGGACAGTCCACAGCTGGCAGCGTTCCAGGGCACGGACGGAGGGATGGAGGGATGGACGGACATGAGTATGAGACATTAAAGGCCCTAAAACCACGCTAGGTGCCGAAAGCT
Organism: Rhipicephalus appendiculatus; assembly: GCA_030522465.1. Classification (NCBI taxonomy): domain Eukaryota; kingdom Metazoa; phylum Arthropoda; class Arachnida; order Ixodida; family Ixodidae; genus Rhipicephalus; species Rhipicephalus appendiculatus. The sequence continues at coordinate 2,187,622 of JALIZH010009781.1, forward strand.
TTCGCAGGGGGGGCGGGAGGCGATCAATACATCGAATGAAAAAAAAAAAAGAAAATGGTTTTCGCCTTTGAGTCATCTTAGGCGAATGTATAAGGGTCTCTAAGTTTTTTATTTACTCAACTGTTTGTTTTGTTTATTTGCTTGTTTGTTTCTTTTGTTTGTTTGTTGGTACTTCATACTTCCGCTATACTTCCAATTATGGGAAGTACAGCCAAGAACAGTACGCACATTGCCAATCATTGCTGTACGCACATTGCCAATCAAGTGCAAAGCATACACACCCATATCACATAACTGATCGCGATTTCGCAATGCATAAGCACCGATACGGTCAACCCACGAGGAAGGCAAAGAACCGTTCTCGAAACGCGGCGTCCGTCTTCAGCTGTGGCTGGGGTAACTTCCGCATGTAGAATAAACACCGCTGTACTTCCATTTTGATGCCCGTTGAAGATTCTCAGGTGGGCAAAATTAATCCGGATTATTTCGCTACTGCGCGCCTCACAAGCAGATCGTGGTTCTGGCACGTAAAAAGATAGAGTGTAGCATTTACCTTCAGTTTACGTGTTGGCGTTCAAATTACGTGTTTACACATATCTGCTATACGAACTAGCCCCCCGCCGAAAGACTTCTGACCATTTAAGATTCAAAATGCGCACATCGCAAGCAATACTTGCTTGAAAAACCTTACCCCAGACCCACCTAGTGTGATATTTGCAAAAATAGCTGAGCTGCGGTTCTCCTGTGTTTCACTCGTGATGGTCTGTGATGTTTCGTGATTTCGTGTGGGCGTCTGTGATTACATTATTTGTAGAGTAGAGATGCACGGGAAGCAGTGTGTGGCAGCCCATGCCACACCCGCACCTGCTATAGTGACTTCAGGTCCTATTCACGATCGAGCCTCGCTTCCCAGTTTCACTGTGCGGATACTGCTTCGTCCGCGACAGAGGCAGTTGCGCCATCTATGAGTGTATCCGAGAATGAGAGCGTTACTGCCTTGGACAGTCATCTACCGACCACCCAAGCCCTATGGAACCGCTCCGCTGTTAAAATGGAATTTCTGTCTATAACTTCACATATTTCTCGCAACTTACGATGCGAGCTGACTAGTGCGTGCTCAGGACATGTTTTTCGGAACGCAGAGTGCTCTGGCTGAGCGCCATGCCGTCGCCCTTTATGCGGGACGAAGAGGTCTACCCTAACGGTAGTCCCTGCTTCTTGGATAGCCACAAGCAGGATCGGAGCAGCGCCTACCAGTCCCTGCGGTTCGAAGACCTTCGCGCTGTGTTCACACTCTCCGGTTACATGCTCGTCACGTCGGCATTCCTGCTCCTGGCCGAGCTTGTCGTCTACGGCGTCACCTGCTGCGTGAACTGCCTCAAGCAATCGATGCGTTGACTGCCAACTTCCGTGTCACCTGAATACTAGGAATTTTAGTTACGCACCAATGCTTCTTAAGCAGAGCTTAGAATAAGTGGTAGTGTGAGTGATTTACAAGTGTATGGAGAAAAACGGTAATTCCTCCCATGAAGTGCGAATTCGAACCTGCGGCCCCTCGCTTCGCGGCGCGGTGCTTTAGACAATACCGCCACGCAGCATACGTCATCCAGCATACTAATGGCGAGCTATTTATATGCTCCATTTATCGCTGGTGGTACGCATAGTTTGGAGGTGCTTCAGCGTCTTCACCATTACCCGCGAAATGGCCCGAAGGGCGAGCTTTGAAGCTCGTCGCCCCGCCAGAGTCGTTCAATGCTGATAAAATCGATTGCGGGTATATTTCTGACCAAGAAGGAAAGCTTGTAGCCTTTGGGATCGTTGCATTTTCCCATTTTTGAAAGCTTTGCATTTCAATAAAATTGATCCCGTGTGCATTTTTGACCAAAATGTGTAGAGTCTTTGTACAATAGTTGAAATAACAGTTGAAAATAATAGTTGTTAGTTCGCACTCGTGCTGTACATACCTGCGAGTTCTTTTCGCGCGTACTTTTTGTGGTCGAGCAGCGCGCTGAAAGTGCCGATCTGTGATAGTTGAGCATTTAGCCTTTGTAAAATTCTCGCATTTCTGAATTTTTCAAAGCGTCGTTCAATGCTGATAAAATCGATTGCGGGTATATTTCTGACCAAGAAGGAAAGCTTGTAGCCTTTGGGATCATTGCATTTTCCCATTTTTGAAAGCTTTGCATTTCAATAAAATTGATCTCGTGTGCATTTTTGACCAAAAATGTGTAGAGTCTTTGTAAAATTCTTGTATTTCTCGATTTTTCAAGGTCTCGCCCATTCTTGATCAAAGAGATTGTGGCCAAGCAATAAATTTGTGAGTACAAAAGTGTACTGAGCGGGCAGCCTCGACGCACTCAACGCATCACCTGAATGGGGCCACGGCTGCTGTTACACCCTCGTACACTTACTTTTAGATCATTTTTCATTGAAATATTAAGTCTATAGCTTTCAGATATCTTCAGATCAGCAATTGCTTTTACAATTTTTCTGGATTTTTGGTCAAGCTGATATACCGAGCCTTTCTAAACGAAAAGGTAGCGCCTAAAATATGGAAATCTTCTTTTTTACAATTTTGCAGTCTTGTCGCATTTCGAAAAATTTATTTTGCGTGCGTTTTTGACCGAAATGAGAAGCCTTAGGAAATTTCATATTTCTTATTTTCCATAGTTGCGTCACATTTTGAAAAAACTGCTTATGGGTGCTTTTCTGACCAAGAAGGCAGTATTGCATTTCGCGATTTTGAAAGTTTTATCCAATTTCAATAAAGCTGATTCTGGGTACATTCCTCACCAAAAAGGCCAGCAAACCTCGAATTTCATATTTTTGAAATCTTCACCAAATTTTATTAAAATTCATTGTGGGTACTCTTGGGCGTCTGTCTGTACATCCGTGTTGTCACCCCCGAAAAATGACTAAGATAAATTAATCTAAAAGGCAAATAACTTTCTTCGCAGAGTTGGGTTTCGAACCAAGGGCCGCGCATTGTGAAGGTGTAATTAAAGGGGGGCGTGAATAAAGAAATAAATGAAACAAAATAACTTGTCTCGGCGAGGTGTGATCACAGGACCTGACGGTCAGAAGGCAGATGTCCTAATCCCTGGGCTTGCAAAACATGAATTCAGGAGAGCCATATGAATGCGTTGTACCAATGATTAAAAAAAATCACGCCATATCCACGAAGTGAATGATGATGAGTGGGCGAAGCTCGATCGTTTTCATCCATGGCAGAAAGAGAATGTGTGGTCTGGAACGCGCTTATACTTCATGGTCATCAGCGTCATCGTCATCGTTATCACGTGTAGTGGGTACATTCCGCTATACTGGAACGTGCTTATTCTTCATGGTCATCAGGCGTCATCGTCATCTTTATCACGTGTAGTGGGTACATTCCACTATACTGGAACGCGCTTATACTTCATCGTTATCACGTGTAATGGGTACATTCCACTATACTGCGTCATCTTTATCACGCGGAGTGGGTACATTCCACTATACGTGGCTGGGAAGTGGAATGTCTCAGTGGAGAGTGAATTACAACATTCGTATTACAACAGTCATAAAAACACGGTGAATCACTTGCCCGCAAGTGCGTTATTGGTGCCCGTATCACCTTCATGCGATTGCCACTGTCCATACTGATTCATGAAATTATCGAATGGATATGCACAAACTAGCATTCCGGGAGATGAGTGCATAGGCCTCTGCCTATTACAACGTTTGTCGCTTCTACCACTTGATTCACTGAAAGCGCTTCCTAGTCGCCATATACATCTGCCCATCCAAATGAGAGCGCTCAGGCTGATTCGCGTGAAGATTAAACGGATACTGGCAGTGTCCCTTTATAAAAAAAAGCGAGAAAAGTAGTGCGAAGCATTATACCCCTTACATCGTCCATGGACAGTGGACTGACATTGCGTAAGAACAGGCGTGATGCAGGTTTGCAGCAATATGCGCAAGCAACTCGTGCTCCCCGGGGCGGCACTTGCGGACCTTACAACAAGTGTTTGTTCATTGTAATGATCTCTAAGTATACACAAGACATAAGCATATGGCGGTAGAGTTAAAGAAAACACAACCTATATTATTTGATAAGCCGGAGGTGTGAGCAATAAGAATGAGAAGCAACTCACAAATTTTAAGGAAACGCAATGTCTTGATGTTATCACTATTTAGATCACCATGTCACCCCTTCGTAACCAGTAATTAAGGCATAATATCAAGGTGAATCGCTCTCATATTGCGCCATATTTTATGTAATAATGTGGTCACGGAAAATATTCGAACCCTATACCACCACCACTGCTACTGTTCCACGGCCGAGTGCGCTAACTACACCGGTACAGTTTTTCTTTGACAGTCATTGGGCTGTTCACCTTCTTGACTGTTACATTGTTTTGTATTATTAGAATACGTGTCGGTTGCTGATATCTACCACGTTAAAGGAGCAGCGACATCAACTGTACGCATGTCGCGTTTTCTGCGTCCACGTGTAGTTGTCGACCTCCTAGTAACAATTCGCTACTAATAATGCCACGGAGGGACGAATAAATATGTTTAATATTGATTAGTACGACCAGTATCGAGTGCGTTTCAATTTTCAGAACGGGTGAAACGCCCGCCAATTCGCAGCGCTGACAGCGCTGCTGCGCGGTCACCTCCCGCGGTCGCGCCCCATCTGATCACGTGACCACATGAAATGACGACGCAAGTTTCAGCCGATATTTCATTTGCTAGGCAATCAGGTGTAATATGTCCGTCACTACCATCGTCATCGCCGCCGTCATCAATGTCTACAAGTAATGAGAAAACAGTGCCGAAGAAATAGCTGCGATTCGCGATAGTCGCGAATCATTTTCGCTTCAATCCTATACAAAGCATGGAGTCCAATATCGACGCGTGCCCGGGCAGCGACGAGAAGGCATCTGGAGCCGCATGCTTGGGCCATACTGGCTACCATGAACACAGAAGAAGAAGAAACGTTGCAGAAGCTTTTCTGCGAATAAATGCTCAGTTGAAGTTATGCGCTCTGTCCTGTCTGTCGTCTCTACCTTGTCCGTTGTTTTTCTGCGCTAATTAGTTATGTCTGCAGTTAAGAAACGTTAACAGGACGGGCGCTCCTGTCCTGTTCACAAAATTAAGCAGTCCGGCGGCTAACAACATCAGACGATTTAGTCAGCGCAAATGGTCGGTAGTATTAAAGGTAAAATACGCTCAAACTGCCCAAAATTTCATTCGTGTCTGCTTAGTATTGTCGATATCGCAGGGTGCCGAATGCCGCGTTCAGCCTTTGTACGCTGTTTCCCTTCGAAATAAAATAATGTCTACGTCACGGGCGCAGTTCATACGTAGCTCAACAATTTTTGCATGCCAAGCCATCGAGTGAAGGCCACATCTCAAGCTTGAAGTTTTATGCCACTGCTCGTTCAAATAACTGGTAATAAGAAAAAAAAAACACTGTTCCACCACTGTTACAGGCGAGAGTGATGAGTGGCTGTGTACGTGGTTGTGCTTTGCTTGGTGGGCTAAACGTTTGGTGGCGCTACAGCCGCTGCAGCGGCTATATAAATATCCAAACCGAAAAGATTGGTGCTTATTACGCGGGAAGGGTCCAGAAACCATTAAGCGCATTCTATTCTAATGTAAAGATATCTATCCAAAAATAAAAGAAGGAATAACCTCGGAAACATTATTGAATCTGCGAAAGCGACAATTGAGGGAAGGCTGGGAGATTGGTGGCGATAAGCTATGTAGTATAAGTAAATATTTTACAGTAACAATAAAAGCTAGGCGGAGCGAGAAGGTGAAAATTGACAATTTCTTAGAAGGAATTACAGAGCCCAGAGAGAAGTAACTCCAGTTAAAGGGGGGTTAGCGAGTTGCTCAAAATTAACATCCTTCCATCCATCCAATATCCGTGATTGCTGCGCTGAAGCACTCTATCTTTCGAACTTTACGGGGTGCAATGCGCTTCAGATACCACAATCAGCGACAATCGATCTATACATATATATTTTCGCACTACGTGATAAAAAATGAACTCTGGAAGCACTCGCCAGTGCGCAGTGGAAGTGTACGCTACGCTAAAGGTAACTATAACGTCGTGAGAACCATTTGAACGCTGCTCTATGTTGCTGCACTGCATTTATGTGGCATGCAGTGGGATCATGCGCCAAGCTTCGCCTTGAAGGTCTTCAGCCTGCTGAAGGTGCCGTTGCCGCAGGTGTTGTCGTAATCCTCGAACTCTGTGTCGAATACGGCCCAGCCCCGACACATGTGTCGGTAGATCTTGGAGAAAGTGAGAGCCTTGAATGACAAATAAGAGGTGTGGTAAATTAGTCGCATCAGTATCATGACCATGATGAGCACATTGCTAATGAAATATGATAGATGTTTACTTCTTACCTACCAAAAACTATTTTATTGAACTTCTCGAATATCAATCAGTGCAATTATTTATTATAAGCAGCAGTAGCGTAATAATAAAGGTGATTGGGAGAAACTCTCAATGCCCCCCTCCCTCCTTGTCTACCCAACAACCTCGTAGAAATATATCCTAATTATGCCACGAGCCATAAGCAATTGTTGCTTCCGAAACACATAACATGCCCCGCTTTCTGATTCGTCATCAAGTTTAGTCGTAGGTGTATCTTTTTGCGTGAGTTATCAATACTTGAATTTCTTGCCAGTTTACGTTAACACATACTTCTGGGTTTTCTAATAACAGTCCCATTAGAGCATTAACAGCCATTTAAATATAACCTAAATATGAACAATGATAAATTCCCTAATGCTTAATCTGACTTGACGACCAAACATTTGCAATGAAAACCTAAGAAGTCAACTAGATGGCTAAGTACACAAACCTTTTTCGTCATTGTTTCAGCATCGTCGTAAGCGTAGGTCCGGTTGTAGCTGGCTGAGTACAGCTTCACTAGGCCATTGTTCACAACAGGCACGCCCCCTTTACGTTTGCAAAGCTGCAAAAAAAAACGCGCGAATGAAGCTAGAAATACTAACGTCCAAGCTTTTCCCGAAGATACTGTTTAGAAAAAATCGCAGCATATCCACGAAGTGAATGATGGTGAGTGGGCGAAGCTCGGAGGGATCATTTGGGTAACCGTGAATCCCCCCCCGTACATTGCCCTATACGATCATGCAAAGACGTGACAACACGTGTCACGTCTTTGCATGATAGTGGGTGTTCGATCGTGAGCTGGGCACGAGCGTCGCCGACTTGTGTTCCGGGCGCTCCCAGCCTCAGCGACAACGCCAGTTCGCGTTCCACGACAAAGGAAGACGATGCCACCTACTCAGACGCCGAAGTCCACACCAGTGCTCGACGCAACGCCTCGCCTCCGCATGCATCGCCACAGAACGCTGCTGTGAGTTGTGAAAGGCCACGCGTCCTTGGCTATGGGTTGCGCCGCCGTGAGTACCGGAGCCGCCGCATGCTCCGCAGATACCGGCTGCCCTGGTTTCGCGACTCCGAGCGAAAGAGAAAGCGCGCCAAGAGCGAGCCCCTTTTCTTATTATAACAGCGCCATCTATCATCTTTATTCACCAACGTATACGAAAAACCACTAACGCCATCTAGTGATATTATTTCCAAGGACATATACACACAACGCCATCTATTGAGCAATTCATAAACTAGAGGTGGCTACATACATACTACTACAGAGGAGGGAACGACCCACACCCTGAGGAACTTCGCCCCTAAAACCATTCCGACTATAATTCGAGTTTGCATAGCCGTTTCTTTTTTGAAACAAGGGCTCTGATTAATAAATGAGCACTACATATTTTTATGCCTATGGATAGGAAGCTTCATTGTGAATAGAGATCACAGGAAAAACATACGTGACTTTCCCGTTCGCGTTATCACAGGCCACATAATAAACAAGTGAGGGAATGAAAACAATGGGCAAATGAAAAACAATACAACCAGCAATCAATAAAGAACAATGGCAAAAGCTAAACTCAAGATTTTTTTTTTCCCACAAATTAAACGCACGAGCTCTGGCAGATAGGCTGCTTTTTTAGCGCAGACTTATTTGAACTTGAAGAGCTGAGAAGCGCGCAACGTAATACAGGATGGCGACTTTAGCGTCTTGTTCGCCGTCCTTCCGCCAGTTGAGTGCTTGTCAACTTTGCAAGTGTGCGTCTTCGATTTTACACAGTTTTAATGCGAGAGCATTTCTCGACTCATTTTACGACCTCGCCATGATCAGAAAGCCACGTCAGAAAAACAGCGCGCAAATTACATCATGTTTAAAGAAAAGCAGTGGCCACGATGAATGTTCCAAGCTTCAACCAGCCAGCACAGCTAGGGCTGCGCAGCCGAGCAAGCTAAGTGCTGCGCCACCAGGGGCGTATTCAAGGGGTGGGGGGGTGGGGCAACCGAAATGTTTCAATTTCGCTTGCGTATATATATATACACGCCCACATACAAACCACGCACGAACATACATAAAGTATAATTGACCCCCCCCCCCCCCCCCCCCGGAAAAAAATTCTGCCTACGTCGCTGTGCGCCACTGTTGCATTGCACCGCCGCAGCTGCCGCCACCGATGATCCTTTGCGCAAGTGCTCCAACTCTGCTTAGCGGCCGGTTCGCTTGATGGCACTGAAGCCGCTACAGGTCGCTGTTGCGTGTTTACATATCCTAAAGAGCGCGATTGCGAAACCTCCGGTCGCCATCACACGCGCTAGACCCTGCGTGACCCAAGTAGAAACGTTACCTATGACGTCACACCACCGGCAAAATTTAAATGAATGCTTAAGTATTGGCCCGAGTCGCTGGGGTGGCCAGTAACCTACACCATATCGCTTCGCGGCTCTCAATACTTTACCAACATCACTACTGCCATAACCAGAGTCGACAACGATGTGCTGCTCCAATGAACAATGACGTCATACGCGAAGTTTCTTAAGAGGTCACGGGACTCTTCCGTGCGCGACGGCGACCGGAAGTTTCCGCTATAGCGCTCTTTGCGATACGAAAATACGTCTAGCCGTGCTCACTCCGCAGCCGCTCGCTGCACCTTTCACCTTGTCGGGGATGCAACGCGTTTCATCATCATGTACAGAGGGGGGGAGGGGGGGGGGGGTCAAAAGTTTCCAGGCCACGCTGCCATAGGAATACATGTGATAGTGGCCTGGGAACTTTTTACCAGCGCTGTACATCACTTAGTGACGATGCTCTCCCTTCTTCGCATAATAGGAGCTGCTTAGACGCCCCCCATAGTTTCTTTTTGTGCTTTTGTCAAAAAGGTCACGGGTATTACTTACCTGCGTGAAGTCTTGTATCACCAGAGAGCCCGCAGTTAAAACATTCTTCGTTGAAATCGTCACTTTATGGAACTCTCCTACCATCAGTGTGAACGACACCATAACGCACGTCCTCGGAGGAATGCTGGCATCGTTTAGGTCTTTCGCAGTATGGAGCTGGAATGAATAAGTCACAATAAACCCGGACGAGGAGCTTAAATCACAGTATATATATATTATTAATGAAAACTAACAGACAATGATGCCAATAGTTTTCATTAATAATGTGTTTAACAAAGCAAACGAGCCCTTAAGTTCACACTTCTTTCCTTAGTATATATATATGATCCTTATGCTAAAACTTTGCGACTAAATTTCATTCTTTCGTCAGAATCTGCCTTGCTACGGACGGTATTTGCCCTCAGTTAAGCTAGTGGCTCTACTTAAGTTAATCAACGGCTGTAACCAATAACCCCTGTATTCCTTATTCTAGTACCATCATATCAGCTTTGAAACAAGTTGAACTGAATTCTGAGGGTTTTGTGTGCCAAAGCAACGATACGACTGTGAACGACGCCGTAGTTAGAAACTCCGGATAAATTTTGGCGATATGTGGTTATTTAGCGTCACCCTAAATCCGAATGCGTGGGATGTTCTTAATATTCGCCTCCATCGAAGTACGGCCGTCGTGGCTTGGAATAGAACGCACGTAGTCGAGATTAGGTGTCCAAATCATATTGGCTTGAACTGTAGGTAAGATCTGGTACAATAATTGTACTCGGTTATGATGGGGTGGGATCATTATTGTACGTATGTGCTTTTTGTATTGAATAGTTCCGCGTGCAATAAAAGTTAGGTAAATGCTAACAGAACCATAACTGTAACTGTGATATCGAACAGAGGGGAAACGGTGCCTTTGTCCTTGTTATGTCTAACCTTGCGAAAGAAGTGGCGACATTATCCTCAGAAAGATATTAGTGCCGGGTTTAAATTAATATGAACAAACGGTATTGTACATTATGGACAAATATGTCTTCAAACCATTGCGATGTCACTTTGTTAAGTATACTTACAAGTGAAGGCACCCTCACTGCCCTGGCTCCATCTGGGCCATAGTCCCACAACGTTCCTATAAGGGGGGTATCGACCGGCGTCCCAGTCCTCAATGTGAGTGTGGACAACGAAAATGGTGATCGGAAAGTGGCTGAAAGAAAGACGGTGTATAATATTTTATTAAACAATGGCAGCCAACGAATAAAAACTTTGCTGAACGGTCCCCTAAGCCACTCTAAGTTCAAAGACGAAAGAGCAGTTCCTTACTCTTCACTACACTTCGTACAGGCGCTATCTACTCCTCGCCACTTATTCCCTACGTAAAGCACGTGGCTAATGACAGTAATTAGCGTTGAGCCTATTAGGATTTCGCGCTTTTCGGCTACACGCTTTCACCTTCCGCTTCCGCAGTCGATAACATGCAAAACGAAGTTAACAGTTGAACGCGCACGATAGTCAAAGGAGACAAAGAAAATCAGGCAAATCAGGGTAGGGGACCATTCACAACTGCTATCCCTCGTATATGACCCAATCGACAACTTATTTCCTCATGAAGTCACGTGAACAGACTGCAGGCATCCCACGAATCGTACCGAACGCCAGATGAGAATAACTGTGCTCGTTCTTTGAATTTTCAGAGAATGTTTAAGCTGCCCTTTAGGCTCCAGTGAGCAGCAGGCATCGCGGCGAAAGACTAAGAAAACCTACTTGGACAAAGCTGTCATCGCTGCGGAGTGCTGCCTGCTGTCGTTAGGGTCGCCGTACGAGTCAAATCTGACGCCGAGAACGACGTCCAGCCTCTGCAGGGTCCCTGGAACCTGAGACGTGAACTTTTCTTGGAGCTGTTTTCAATGCCTGCAAAAAATCGTGAGCGCCTTAGGGCAAGATCAAGGCACTTAGCTGTTGCCTTGCGAGGGAGCGTGGGTAAGCGTAGGGGTGCGCACCGAGGTGGAAGAGGGGGGGGGGGGCTAATCATCTAAGGGGGGGCGTCAAGTGTGCCTCATACCTTTACTCAGTCGGAACCTGTAACGTAAATTAAATAAAAGCGGACAATTTTGACGATAATGCCATTTGACGTTAAGGTTGAGGAGCCCTAACGTTGCACACAAAGAACTGTTTACTAGGGGTGTGCGAATAGTGAATTTTAGAACCGAATCGAACACGAATTGAACAGTGATGACACCGAATCGAATACGAATCGAATACTATTCGAAGAGGGTTTCGAATAGTAAGGCAACAATTTTCAAAACAGGCCTAGACTGGTAATGTGACAATTTTCAAAACAGCCGCAGAATTCCTCAACACTTTTATTCACTAGATTTGAAAAAGGAATATTACGATTGCTTTTAACCAGGAAAAAATACTATAATTATTTAAACTGAGCAGCAGTTAGAGTGGTCGAGACATTTCGTAAATACAGGCTTAAATATAGCACTGAATACTGTATTCAATGCGGTACTTTGTCATACTTCCCCTCAATTAACAGAAAACCCTGATTACGCCTATGCGCATATGAACAGGGCTGGTCAAAGGTTCCCAGGCCACTATCCCATGTATTCCTATGGCATCGTGGCGTGGGAACTTTTGACCCCCCATGTACCAGCTGCACTCTGTCTGCCCACTGAGGCCGACAACAGACGTTCGGTTATTACAATGTATTCAGTGTAGTGGAACGCACCACACATTACGATTATTAACACCACGCAAGCTTTATAGCCAGTTCACAACAGAACTTCCATAGGGTTAGAAAAATGTCTCTTCGCTTTAAGTTCTGCACAAAAAGAGAACTCTGTTCTCCACCGCCGTCTTGTAAACGTGATCAGCCATAGCAATGCACTCTGTTTAAGCCACGACGCGGCATTAATAACAAAATGACTGTTCATTTACCTTCAGCAGCTCCAGCTTTCCATGCATGTCGTCGAGAAGCTGCGCTATCGTTCCCGCTGCCTTTAGTATGCCGTAGTGGACAACGTTCTTGAGGAACAAATCACGGAGCTTCTGCCGACCAAGAGGCATTGTTAGGCTACCAAAAAAGTCATTGGCTTTCCTGCGAGGACGAGCAAAGTTCAATAGTCACTTACAAAGATGGGTACGTCAACAGCCAACGCCGAAAGCATGGTTCAGAGGACGTTCACGTTAGCAGCTTGCATACACAATATTAAAATGTAGAGCAACAAAGAAAATAAAACTTGTTTATATGTTAGTGAACAACGGAGAGAAAAAAACAACATTCACTAGCGTAGTCGAGAGCCCGCTAATTTTGCCGTGCCCAGTAGCCGCTGTGCACTGAACCTCCGTGAAAGTAGGTGCAACGGCTTGTGTTTCGAGACAATAACTCGCTCGATCAAGGCTTCGTACACCTCGGCAAGGCTAAAAGCGTCATGCAGTTTCAAGGAACAAACAACGATCACATAAAAAACACCGATACCCGTAATCGACGGACAGTCCGTGCCCAGTTCTCGTGGATGTTTGCGCAACCACCTGGAATGTTTTCCAGCTCTGCTGGTTCTGGGCACCGCGCAGGTCCCCGTCCAGCCACACGACGTCCGTGTAAAACATGAGGTCGCAGATGCCGTCCGGCGGCAGCATCTCCTCCGAGTGCGCCCTGCTACCCACTGTGCACAGCAATCGATTGGTGACGCGTACTTCTTCGCCTATGCGGCCCTCACGTCGTGGCTTTCCGGCTGCGTGAAACAAACGAGCGATGCGAATACCCTAAGCTGCCGGTACACAGTCGTCGACATACAAATGAAGTAGTCCCATATAAGTTTTAGAAAAAATTATAAGGTCTCACGGTCTCAATCATTCGAAATTAGATGTAAACGAAGCGTTCTTGGTCGTACACGGCAGTCATCGGGACTGTTCCCAACCTTCCCCTCGCCACTTCCGGGACCGCACTTGCCAAAGACGCACTGTCATGGTCCAACACTTTTTATCATTTGTCACTTTGTTAGAGCGAATGAGAGTTTCATTTGATTGAACACGCCATCCACAAAAAGAAAGCTGAGCTATTGGTTAGGCAAGTAACCAAGATTCATTACGATCTCTCGGGTATCACCGAATATTTTTTGTACTATACTGCTTCGTTTACTTGCAACAGGTGTTACTGTGTTCGGGTTCGCTGCATACTCTCGTTTATAATTATTCTGGGTATACGAACACTTGTTGCAACGTGGCCTGTTTTCTGCTGCCGAGTGACCAATCATACATCCACAAATATTCGCACACACGCCCACACTTCACGACTCCATGGCTTTTCTAAAAATTCAATATCAGTGGTCGCATTAGCGGGGCCACTTAGTGTGACCCGTGAGACCCAATGTGTCGCATACCTGTCTCTCCGTAGACGGTGTCGTCGGGTGCTGTTTCGAAAGCTTCGCCCTTGGCAGTTTGTGTGGCGCCTCGGTGGGTCGTATCCAAGGACTCTGGAGACACAGCGTCCGCTGATGACCCGTTTAGAGCCAGTGACGCCTGCGTGTCTGCAATAGTGACGACAGATGAAATAGTCGACGAGGTGCAGAAGGATGCCTGCTTCGAAGGGTCAACGGATTATACTACGAGAAATACTGCGGAATTTTTCAATGAATGAGCGAAACAATGAATGAATGAATGAATGAATGAATGAATGAATGAATGAATGAATGAATGAATGAATGAATGAATAGTACATGACAAACCAATAAACGTTTAGTTGGTGTCGATCAAAGATCCAAGTCTTTCACGGTTATTCCGGGGCAAAAATTGGGTTTGTGAACAATATAAAGCCGCATTCACAAATACACGCACACACACCCACACTTCACGTCCACACAAAGTCGCAGGGACATTTATAACGACAGGGTTCGCATGTTTCACCAAACTCTCGTCTTCTATGTGACGGAACGTCGAAACAGCAGCTGTCGCGAGGAAACAATGCATGGGCGCTTCGCTTATAATGTATGTTTCCTTACATCTGTCAAATATTAAAGATTGCAAGGCGAAGAGAGATTTTTGTTTTGGCAACAGCGGCTTAATTACGGCCCTGTGATTAATGTGAAAGCCTACCATCTACTGCTGGCAGACTGCCGCCTCTCCGAAGCGCGTCGTATCTTCCGACGGTGGTACTTTGACCGGCAACTTTGGAAAGCGACGACGGTAATGTTTCATATTATTGCGGTGATGAGAACGACGAATCTGGCTCAGATTAGAGGAAGACGACGTCTCCTACTGCCGCTTGGGCACCAGATAGTTCTTGTATATAGACCAAATCTGCACTCGTGTGCCTGCTTTCTTCGTGCAACATTGCTTTCTCCGACAATATTGCTTTCTTCGCGCTTTCTTCGACAATATTGTGACGTGGTCGTGACATTGAAGAAGGCAGCAGTATGTTTGAAGAGGTTCATGACGAAACTTTTTATTTGGGCAGACCTGTGCCCGGAAACTGAAAGTTTCAAAGTACAAGCGATTCAAGCTGTACACTGACAGCGGCATGGACAGTCGTTTGCCGTCGAGTAATTTGATCTGCGGTGAAGTCCGTCGGCATTTACACATGCGGCATCAAAGGTTCGAGCCTTATAGCTGATGCTCGCTTTGAAGCTCCCGAATAAACTTCACTATTCGCGCCATGTGTGTAATCTTAGCAGAATGAGCTCAGACAATCGATAAGCTTCCCAAACATCACAGCGTCTCCTGCGCTGTGTATTGATAACCGTTTTTGTGGGGAAAACACGAATACATCAAAATCAAACAATAAACACGCGTAGCAATATATTTCTTGCGCGACTCTTCTCTTAGTTTGTGCTCCTCGGTCTGCAGCCGTGTGATCGACAGATGATTTAAAACTTTTAGTTTAGTACCTATAGCCGATCCAGGAGAGGCTTAACAATTCGGCGAATTGAATTACATGAACTGTTCAGTATTCGTGGGCATTTCCTCGTTCAGTGGTCTGACTACGGCGCGGGACAAGGGCAGCAAAGGCTTGCCCAGATATCGGCGTGGTTTCTCGCGGTTAATACACTAGTCGATTTAAACGCTGGTGAGCTCTTGAGCAGCGTTAAGTCAGTGTTTTGTGTATGTCTAAAGAATTTTGTAGCTTGTGACGGCGTGAGAAACAAGCGGTTACGATAGGGATTAGCAAAATTGTGATGCCAATCATACTGCTTCCTCCACAATGATTGTATGTATGTATGTATGTATGTATGTATGTATGTATGTATGTATGTATGTATGTATGTATGTATGTATGTATGTATGCATGTATGCATGTATGCATGTATGCATGTATGCATGTATGTACGTATGTACGTATGTACGTATGTACGTATGCGTGTATGCGTGTGTGTATGTATGCGTGTGTGTGTGTGTGTGTGTGTGTGTGTGTGTGTGTGTGTGTGTGTGTGTGTGTGTGTGTGTGTGTGTGTGTGTGTGTGTGTGTGTGTGTGTGTGTGTGTGTGTGTGTGTGTGTGTGTGTGTGTGTGTGTGTGTGTGTGTGTGTGTGTGTGTGTGTGTGTGTGTGTGTGTGTGTGTGTGTGTGTGTGTGTGTGTGTGTGTGTGTGTGTGTGTGTGTGTGTGTGTGTGTGTGTGTGTGTGTGTGTGTGTGTGTGTGTGTGTGTGTGTGTGTGTGTGTGTGTGTGTGTGTGTGTGTGTGTGTGTGTGTGTGTGTGTGTGTGTGTGTGTGTGTGTGTGTGTGCGCGCGCGCGTACGTATAGATAGATAGATAGATAGATAGATAGATAGATAGATAGATAGATAGATAGATAGATAGATAGATAGATAGATAGATAGATAGATAGATAGATAGATAGATAGATAGATAGATAGATAGCGTGAGTAGTCATCGAGGTGCTTATAATGATGTTCCCGGTCGTTCCAGCGCCCGTATCATTCAAAAGACTCCTGTAGGCGTTACTGAAGCCATATGACGACAAAGTGGTCATGAATACTTGGGGTTTGCTAGACATTCCTACAGGATATGGAAAGTGTATTTTATTGTTACGCAAAATTTATTATTATTAGGTAGATGAAGGCCTGTTACACGGGATTTGGGTAATGGTTATGGGAGGAAAAAGTGAGAAACAAAAAGTGAAGATATATATGCATGTATGAGTTAGTAAAGAACGAAGTTTAAATAATTTATTAAAGCAGCCACATTTACACTTCGCTTTCTTTAAAAAGCACTGATGCAATCCGTGCTATTACATAAAGTAAACTGTACATTGCAGAATGCAAGGTTGCCGAGTATGCTTACTTCATGCTCTGCGCCAATTAAATGCGCAAACCCCTAAAAGTCTACCCCATCCTGAGTAGACGAGTGTTATATTCAGATTCTAAGCCCGAGTTTATTACTAACTCTTCTTGGAGAGGAAGGCCGGAATCGCATAGGTATAACAGGTTAGGTGAAACTACCTAATGTTCACCATTTCAGCAAAGGAGTAACAGCGCGAACGCACACGCCACGAGCAAGACGACACGGACACGCAGGCGCTGTACAATGAACCAACCCGTCCAAACAGTAGTTTGATCAAGTTCACTGCTTCAATGACTCATATATATGATAAATACAGGCTGCAGCGAGAGAGACGAGAGACGTCGTGACGGCGGCCGACGTGGCCGTGCCGTTATCTAGCCACTTTATTACGAAGGGCCGAAGCGGAGCGGCGGCGGCTGCAGCGTTCCGACCGCTAGGTGTGTGAGCGCGTTCTGTCAGCTCGTGCCACGAGTTCTACATGAGCTGCGTGAGAGGCGCGGCGCGGTGGGTAGGAAATGATGATGATGATGATGATGAAGGGCGATGATGATGACACTATAAGGCTAATCATACGATTTTCATGCGAGAAGAACTAAGAATCACCATCGTGAGCGCGGGCGTTAATATTTTGAATTACACCTCGTTGGGTATGGCCCGTGTGAAATCTATATGTTTTCTTCGAAGTACATTGTTATCATTGAAACTTTTACTTCAGGCAAGCACTAAGCATTATGCCGCCGATGTAAGGCAGGCGACTTCACAAACGGGAGGAATTGATGCATTGTAAAAAGCTCATAGATGCGCACTGATATTGAATACGTGACTATATAGCGGAGATCGAACATTATCTGGAAGTTTTAAGTATATTTTTCGTATATATATAGAGCATGGCAAGCTGTGGTAACTAAACAATAAAGCTGAAGAACTTTGAAAACTTGAAGATAATTGCAGTTAAGGCACATGATGAAAGCCATCGGCTGTGCAGGAGTTTTTTTTTTTTTTTAACGATTGCTTTTTACGTATACAGAAGCAAAGGCTCGTTTAGCATAACATGATTCTGGGTATCTTAGTTTTCTTTCTTTTCTTAAGTTCGACTCTGTCCGAACATTAGGTGGTTACAATAGAAACGCTTGGCTGTTCGTACCGGATTGTGTTTTTGTAGCGTTGTCTTCCGAGGCCGCTTGGGAATGCCCGTCGGGGGGTGCTTTTCTTATGAGTATCAGAGGTCACGGTCATATCTGTCCCCGTAGATTCCATCCGGCGTGCAGCTGGACCACTGGTAGCGCTGTTGTCTGGGATGGGACGAACGTCAACAATTGCTGCACAGCCTGACTGTATACGAAAACACGCACTGATAACGACATTGGTTCACACAGACCGGCAGACCAGCCAACCAAATCTACGTCTAAACTAACGTTTATCTTCATCGTAACAACCTGTGCTCAGAAAAATGTCACGCGCGACAATGGCGGTTCAAGTGGCCATCGAAGTAGCTGGGTGGATACAGGAAATTAATCTCATTTTATTCCTTAATACTCACCTTGAGGGACTCAATTGTGACCTTCGGTTCGCAACACATGTAGTCGCAAAAAGTGACATTGATGTTTCTAGAACAACAACCAAACCCACCGTACGGTTGCATTATAAGAAAGCCCGCGTGCTTCAGCGAGAAATGAAGAGAAAAAATGGTTAGACGAGTGAATGCATGAAGCCATGAAATAGCAGTGTTAACACACATACGCCATCACTAGTTAGATGTATTAATATTTAATATAGACGCACCAATAGTATATGTTGTGGCATTGGTGCCAGCCTCCTCCTGTACTCGGTCCGCATCAATAGTTGTTCGTAGTGAAAGTTCGGGACGTTTCCGCACTGTCTCCTTCGCAGCCGTCGATACCGTTAGGCGGCTGGACTGGTGCGTTCCCCGAGCGGTGCCTACAAAGGCGTAAGAAGAGCATTCGCCCATGGAGTGATAAATCCGTAGATTTAACCATTGTGCTTAGCGCGACTTATAGTTAAGGGTGTCTCTAGAGGCAAGCCGTTAGTGTGCTCTTAAGCAGTAAAAAATCGTGTATTTGTGCTTGATGAATCTTGCATATTTCTGCAAACTTACTACCGCTGAAATTTACTGCTGCTATGAATGTACTCCATCATTCAATGAGACTTCCTCTCCATGGTCTTACACGTGACCTCCTACCCTTTCCCCTCTGCCACACACTTCGGCGAGGCCCCGCCGGGCTAGCAACGGCGTTGCGACAGACTCCCAGGCTTCCACTTTACGGTTAGACCTGTGACGCCTGAAAGTCCTCGAAGTGGTGCATTTCGAATTTTCGATGGCCGGTTGACCCATATGCGGTTGCCCGTGCAGTGATGTTCGGGTTGAGAGACTACCTCATTGAGCAGATACGGACATTTAGTACAGAGAACAAATAAGCATTTAATTGAAACGAGAGCAATAGCAAGAGATAACAAAATCAAATAACATAACAAAAATACACACGATGAAAAAAAAAAACGACACAAGAAAATATACATTGAATGAATAACTACAAGTACAAAAGAAAAAGACAGACAATTTTAATAAAATAACTCGACAAGGTGGACACTAAGAGAAACACAAACCAAAATTGTGAAAAACACCGCTCCCGCTTCGGAGCTTCTTGTGCAATGCAGCGCACACTACTACAGTGCTATTTAAAGCTGGTTATAACTTAAAAAATGGCAACAAAAGATCTGAATACTTTGTTCCGTACGGACCATGCTAGTTCGTGGTGCTCGTATAGGGGAGTAGACGGGGTGCCGCTGATGGTCTCGCCAGCTTAGGTAGACAAGGGTGCCCGGTGTTGCAGCCGACTCGATTCGTCGCGCGGGACACTCCGCTCTCGTCGCTTACGCGAGACTCGCGACACCAATGACCGCGTTCTTCACTGGTTCAATGTCAACTACCGAAGCAGTCAAATTCTTTCGCTGCGTACGCACCCTCGCCAGAGGTGCACTGCCCTAAAACACGTGCCTTTTGCTTCATGGGTGGGAAAGTACCGGAGGCGCCGTTCCCCCCAAAGTCAGTTGGGGGAAGTCTCCCTCCCGACACCACGGCACCCTTAATTCAGGGAAAGGGCGCCCGAGCGAGAATCGCAGACGTTTGTGTCACCTCTCGCTATAGGGCTCTTCCTTTAACCGTGGTCACGCTTTCCAGCGAACGCCGTCGACTAGCGAATGCCACCGACACCGGCACAGCATCCGCAAAAAGACTTTCACTGCAAAAAAGTAAAAGGTCTTTAATAGCTAGTTGCACCACTGGCATACCTTCAGTGTCATCCTCCGCGTTTATGTTGGTGGCGTAATGTTTTTCGGCTCGTGTGCTGCTCGAATCATGTCGCTCGTAGTTGCCAGAGGTCGTTTCCTTGTCCCGCTTAGTTTCAGTCGTCCGCGACCTGCCGAGAGGTGCGAGTGGTGCTGTGCGATGCGGTCGTTCGTCCGCCGGGTCCCGTCGGCAACGTAGAGTTTTTGGTGGTGAACACTAGTGGTGATGAAAAGCGGGGAAGTCGAAACATTAATTTCCTTATATTCAACGAGCGTAATCAAACTAAATTGGTTTCCTGCGTCTGTAAGCGCTGGTATTAGAATACGGAGCTGTCTCAAAAAAAAAAAAATGAGGCTCTGTTTGTGAGATGCTCTAACATCCCCCCCCTCCCCCCGCCTCCACATCTTTCAAGAACCTCGTCAAGAAAAAAGTCACAGTTTCGCCACAAGGCGAAGCAGTGAATGCGATAGCAACGAATTGGAATGTCAAGCGACGAATGGCAAGCAGGTCGGAACGTGCAGCGCGCTGCTCACGCACACATGACGCACGAAAACAACACGCATAGGACGAGAGAAAACTAACAACGTTCACAGCTCGACATTCAACGCGTTGCTGAAACAAAAACGACGCACGAAACGTACTCACAGGTACAGACGAGCGCGAACTAACAAGTGTCACAGTTGTTACTTCGCTGTGTTTGGAAAGCGTGTTCTTTTCGCAAACGGGGGGACTGCCGCGAGCGAAGTGACCTTTGTGCGCTCGGTGACTACAACACAATCGTTCCGGCGAACGCCCAATTCTCCTCCCCCTCCCCCCGAGAGATGAGCGCACGCAAGGGCGTCTACCCCCCACGGAGCAAAGTGCGCGAGACAGCGTGAGGCAGATGAGTGCATGCGCGCGGGCGTCGCGACGAGCGGGGCGGGCACCGAGCTAAGTTCCGCCGAGCGCGGCCTTTGCGCCATCTCGCTGGTAATGCTGAAAACACGCTGAAAACTCGCTGTATATAAATACCTCACCGTTTGAACGTTGAAGGATGTGCGCTTTCGTGGCTCAGTGGTTAGCGCCGCGCTGCAGAGCGAGAGGTCCCTCGTTCGATGCAGCCCGTTGGAAGCATTTTTCTGAATTATTTTTCTTTGTGGTTTTTATAAATATATAGATACATATACATATACGGGGCATGACGGCGGCGGCAACGGCGACTACGACGGCGGAAACCAGCCGAGAGTGTCCATATAATTGCTATCGCAATAAAAGAACACCGCATGTCATGTCTTCTCTTCCTTTTTGTATTCGTTCTATAGTGCTGCCTTTCCATCATTATGAAATGCTTAGCTGTGTCCCCTCATGAAAGACTGAAATTAGCGCCATTTTGTTCTTTCTCATGAATTACTATATATATATATATATATATATATATATATATATATATATATCAGGGGCGTAGCCAGGAGGGGGGGGGGGGGGCTTATGGGGCTTCAGCCCCCCCCCGAAATTTTTTCGTATTGTGATGTATCGCCGACCAAAAGAGCTAGCTGCGCCGGAAATCATCCTAGATTTTTTTCAAAAATTGCTTTTCGCAGTCGAAAAGACACTTCGTTGTGAACATTTTGGACCCCTGGTGGCCCTGTATCTGGCTGTGCAGTGCATCATATCGTAAGAAATATTCTTTCAAAAGAAAGCGTAGTGCCTTGTATTGCCATTTTAGACGTGTCACCGCGAAGGAGTAACTATTGTTGACACGCAGGACGCTCTGGATTAAGATATATAGAAGGGGCCTCCAACAAACCTCAACTAGTGGGCCGCAGCAACGAAATTTAGTCCCACAAGTGCTGGGAGGACAGTGAAGATAAGATGGTGGATTCCGGGTGAGGGTGGGGGGGGGGGGGGGGCTGAGAGTGTGAATTAAAATGTCGCCAAACGTTGCCTCTTGAAAGAATAAAAAAAATGCTCTCCTGCATGGGTCATTTCAGAAGGGTATTTGACGTCAGGTCTCGGAAAACATATGGATACTGATTTTCGGAATGACTAAAGTCTGGACGCTGATTGTGAAATATGGAGTTTTCGTTTCACGGTGATGTTGCAACTTATCATGAGCGCATGGGGTGCCTCGCGCACACTCACAAAACACTTGAGACCAGTCCCGTCTCTGTAGCTTGCCTGAACAAAGAGCTATTATACGTAGTAAGCGAGAAAATAATGCGAATACTATTTAGCAAACTCGCAAGGCTATTCTGTCTGAAGGCGCGGGCCGCTAGCAAGAGGTCCGCGGGCCGCGTGTTTTGTCCCGGCAATGCACTGTATTCCTAGAACGAAAAGCATCTACTAATTTGGGCTGCTAGGGTACGCCGATCAGCGGGGGGTGCCTCCCCCAGTGGATAAGTAAGGGCGGTGGGAGAGCACCCTTGATTCACTCCTTAACTGACCACTCTGACCTCAAAGTTGCTCTGATGTACCTATTCAGTGTTGCCAGAGAGCTGACATTTTTTAGGTGAATCTTTGCAACACACCCATTTTTTCCC
>JALIZH010009781.1:2215000-2244534 GCA_030522465.1 Rhipicephalus appendiculatus
GCTAAGTAGCTTTTTGTCAAGCTGGGCTAAAAATAAGTCGCTGAGAAGCGGAAGCGATACAAGACCCAATACAAACTGCCTTGTTTTTGAATAAAAAGGCTTATCGTCCCAGAGGATGAACGTTGACTTCAGATAAAATGATAAAAGTTCTAAGAAGCCTCCTGACGACACACCTGATGCATCCTTGAAGTCAATCCACCCAAAGCTTTTGATACTCATACTGATATATGTCAGCAGTTGGTCATGAGGTAAGGAGTAGTATAAAATAAACAATTTTGTTGAAAGTTAGCTCACGTGCCGTGTCCTCCCTTCTCGTCCTTGTGTCACTTTGCGCTAAATATTTCCTAATATTCGTTCAACACACGTACTCACCGAATTTTATGACGTCATATATAACGATGGCGCACACAGCAATCGCCGGCGCATGAGATTGGCTATGAAAACGCACGTGACCCCGCTCTTCACTCTGCAAAAAGAAAACGTGAGAGGAAATGTTTCCTACGAAGGTAACCGCAGCAATACAGCAGCAGAGGTACAAAGGTGGACAAACGTTTCCAAGCCGCTATCCCATGTAATCTTATGGCAGCGCGGCCTGGGAACACTTGACCAAACCTGTACAGGGGTGATGGAAAGAAACGCGAGCAGCGGTTCATCTACGTTCTCCGTCGTTTCGCATTGGCTTTCAAGCGGTTGTAGCCTGGGTGGTAATAAAAGCCACAAGGTTCATCCATGATACAATCAAGGATCACTCCAGCAAAATTTTATTGCCACCAATGTAAGATCGCGATAAAAAAAGCGCGCCACGCTGTTCGCGTTTCTTTCCATCCCCCCTTGTACGTAGACCAGGATGTACCTCCATTAGTAAAAGTACCACGATGTACTTACCTTTCGCTCACTGTTGGGAAAAATGTAGTTCATACAATTAGTGATTCAACACGAAAACGTGGTGATGTGTATTGCTTTCAAATGGTTCTGTATACATCTTATTTTTACGGCAAAACACGAGTATAGGGCAGCCCCATTAAACCCATCATATACGTTGCGTTTCACCCACAAGTGCATCAAGTGCACAGATAATCAAGCCAGTGTAGAAATTCATAGGAAAATGAGGCGTTTCTATTTAAAGAAAGATATTATTAATGAGAACAAAATGATTTATTATAGAAAAAAAACCGAAAAGTGGTCGGCAGTAGCTGAACTTGAGATGTGTCCACATTAAGCGTGATTCGTCGTATTAACTCAGCAGAACGCACATGACTGCCCACCCGGCAGCTTTTTCAGTAGAACATGTCATTATTTTGGGGGTTTTACGTCCAGAAACGCAGATATGATTCTGAGGGACGGCATAGTGGAGGGCTCCGGGGAATTTTGATTATCTGGAGTTCTTTAACGTACATCTGAATCTTCAGTAGTATTTGTGTCTATGAAAAATTTGCCCTGCGAATTTTGGAGCGCCACGCCTCTGATTGATAGGGACATCCTATCAATCATAGGCGTAACATGTATAGTTAAGCGATCGGAACAAGACAACCATGATATACCTTCATATGTTGCTGCCTAGGATCATGGATAACATGTAATGCTCAAGAATACGTGGCAACCGAGTGGCTCTTTTTTTTGTCAGGGTATAATCATGAACGTAATGACAATGACTTTTCATTGTCATTGACTATATTGGCTGCGCATTCAGTAATGTTCCTATACTTTTCATTGCTCATTATCTCCGAACAAGTGATGACCTGCCTGCGGGTTTGCAGTTTTTTTTGTTCCCTGTCCTCCTCTCTATCACCTGCACTGAGCCTACATAAAACACAGACAACACAAAGCAGCTATAGCTACTACATAGCGACGTAAATGATAAATCTTCGATTATAACGCAACCGGCTTGGGCGCAATCTTCGAGAGACAGCATCTAAAGCTAAGAGAAGAGAAAAAGCAGCAATAAATGATGAGTGCGTTCTCACCCATTTTTCAAACAGCAGAACGGAACACCAGGAACGATGGAACTTCGTTTCTCTCTTCTTCTAGTAAACCTTGCGCGTTCTTCGTGGCACGTGGCAAGCTTGAGCAACATAAAGGTGTGTCTTTCTGTATGACAGAAAATATGTAATCCAAAGGAATAAATTATACCTAAAGAAACGTTCTTGAATGGATAATTAGTTTATTACAGATAGCGTAAGCAGCTTTTCTGAGCACAGGCAGCAGACGCAGGCCGCAAATGAAGAATTATAGCAAGTGAAGTAAAACTTATTGCATGAACCATAAGCACACATTAGTCAGGTTTATCGGAATTTCATCCCACATATGCATTTCCATCTGACCCCACACCTTGACTCTGGATAACAATGAGTTTATTATAATGAAACGGTACCACGGAGTGAGACAGAAACATAAAACACACAAAAAAAAAATCATGCACACAAGCGTCGCCACGTGATCAGACAAGAACAATAGAAAGCACACGAGCACAAGTGCCGTTTCCGTGGCACCGTTCCAATATTGCGAATCCATACCAACTCGCCCAATCGCCAATCCTACTTAAAACAGGACCAACACGAAAATTTCCAGTTGTCATTATTGTTTTGCGTCAAATGAAAGGCCATGCTCTCAAAAACATAGAAAATGTGCTGGTAAGCGTAAGTGCACAATGATAAAGCGATTACATTATGTTTTAGGGGCGAAACACCTTAGGGCTTAGGCTTGTCCGTGGTCCGGCTATGACGATGGCGCTAATGACGATGAAGAATAAGCGCGTTCCAGGCCACACATTCTCTTTCTGCCATAGATGAAAATGATCGTGAGGGCTGTCTCTCCCGCGAAAGCCAAAGCAGCAACGCCGACAAGCTACTACTCCGGCGACGAGAGCGCGGCACGCGGCGGCTCAACGTCTACGCTGACAGCAAGCTACCCCGAAGGAGAGAGCTCGGGAAGCAGCGTCAAAACGGCAACGCCGACAATGAGCTGCTACTCCGGTGTTGAAGGAGCGGAAAGCGGCAGGTCAACGACAAAAAACACATTGTATATAGTGTACACACGCGTTGTCACTCATTTACATGTTCGAGTGGGCACTGTCACGGGTGATTTGCGGTAAGAACGATCCCCAGTCCTTCGCCCACTCGTGATGATTCAATTCGTGGAGGTGCGTGGATTTTTTAAAAGCTAGTTTCGGTTCTTACTTCACCTTCACGTCACAATAAATGGTATGAGCTTCCCGTGACGTGCTCGCGCAAGATGTGACGTTTCCACGGCCGCTCCACACCGTGTCCCCGTTGGTAACGCCCAGGCCACCATCTTGAATATTTTTGGTGACGCACAAGCAGCCATTTCAAATGTTTTTGTACCTGGCGTCACCACATCTAGCTGTACTGGTTGTTGAAGTCACCAGAATTAAAATAAGAAAGTATGTCATGAGAAAGTCGATTTTAACGTCAAAATAAAAGATCTCATCGGCGTTTACTGATTTTCACACTTTTGCAAAACCGTCTGTGTATGAGAGCGTAAACTCACCTTGAAAATTGGTCTCAGAATCTCTTTAACAAGGGTGGCTGCTTTAACAAAGTCGGCGTTTGACATTTTTATACTTACTATCATCAACAGCGCATCTCTGACGACACGTATTCCACCGCTACCGCGTGCCACGCATTTCGAGCACGTACCGAAGAGACAGACGTGCTCGTGAGGCTGCGGTTGTGTCGTCCTCATCGCTTGACAAAGGCTAGCCATCGAACCGGTCATGGATCCGGTCACGGAACCGGTCACTCCTTTGAAGTCTGGCTTAGCCGCCCCCTTGGTCCCTGATGCAGCGTCCTACGCGCCGCTTATTCCACCGCCGCCAGAGCAGGCCCTGCCGATAGCTGGCGTCGAGCCATACGACGCACCCGTGGCAGCGTGGGCACGTAGCGTTTCTTACCCAATGCCAGAGGTGCCCGTGCCAAGCCAGCCTCAGCCAATGCCACCTCAGTACCTGCCACCTCAGTACCTGCCGCCTCAGTACCTGCCACCTCCTCCACCACCACCGCCGTTGATGTGTGAGCAACCCTTCGGCTTCTTTATTTCAGTCACAGTGTCAGAAAAATACTCCTAAATGCTTCGCATTTAAGAGTAACTTTGCGACTTTGAACGTATCTATCTATCTATCTATCTATCTATCTATCTATCTATCTATCTATCTATCTATCTATCTATCTATCTATCTATCTATCTATCTATCTATCTATCTATCTATCTATCTATCTATCTATCTATCTATCTATCTATCTATCTATCCGCCTACGACTTTAAGCTCTCCGACCCCTATTGTTAATGATATTTACACCAAAATTGGTATGGCGTAACATGACTGTATGACGAACATAAATGACTGGTCACATCATGAAAATCATGGTTACTTGTCATGAACGGGTTGGTTTGCATGCCGTGGCCGTGGTGCTCTAGTGGCTGTTTCGTGAACTTCATATCTACCGAAATTGGTATGACGAGGCATTTCTGCATGACTAACACCAATGAAAGGTGTTAATATGATAATCATGATTTGCATGTCATGTATAGCATGACAGGTATCTACCATGCTCATGGTGCATTCGTGGCTGTTTCGCTAGCTTGACATGTACCAAATTTGGTATTGGGTGACGTGGGGCTTTATAACGAACATTAATTACAAGTGGTAACTGACAATAATGACATGTCATGTAAAACATGACTTGCATGCCATGCTCATCGGGCGCTCGCGGCCAGTTCTCTAGCTTGCTATACATTAAATTTGGTATTGCGCTATGTGACTCTCTGACGAACATAAGTGACAGATGGTGAAATGAAAATCATGACATCCATGTCATGTACATGATTTACGTGCCACGCTCATGGGTCGTTCACGGCTGCTTCGCTAGATTGATATGCACTAAATTTGGCATTTGCGCGATGTGACTGTATGACGAACATAAATGACAATTGGTAATTGAAAATCAGGACATGTCATGTCAGCATGACTTTCATGCCATGCTCATGGTGCGCTTCGGGCCAATTCGCTGGCGTAATATACACTAAATTTGGTATTGCGCGACGAGTCTGTCTAACGGACATAAATGAGAAGTTCTAACATGTAACTCATGACATCAATGTTATGTACATGCTTTACATGCCACGCTAATGGCGCGCTCGCGTCCGTTTTGCTAGCTTGATATATGCGAAAATTGGTGTTGCGCGATGCTACTGTATGACCAACATAAATGGTAAGCCCTAACTTGTCAATCATGATATCCATGTTACGTACAACGTGATGTACATGCCGAACTCATGATGCGTTCGCGGCCGTTTTGCTAGCTAGATATATACGAAAAGTTGTGTTTTGCGACGTGATTGTATGACCAACGTAAAGGAGAGGTGGTGACATGAAAATCATGACGTTCATGTCATGTACAGCATGATTTACATGCTACGCTCATGGTGCGCTCGCGGCTGTTTCGCTAGCATGATAAACACCTAAATTGCCTTGGTGTGACACGACTGTATGACGAACATAGATGACAGGTGGTAGCATGAAAATCATTATATGCACGTTATGTGCAGCCTAATTTACTGCTTGCTGGCTGCTTCGCATTACATCGATTCCCACAATGCGTGGGATGCACATTTCTTTGCGTATTTCAGACACTTTTAGCATGTCTGTCTGCCAAATCTATCTATCTATCTGTCTATCTATATCTATCTATCTATCTATCTATCTATCTATCTATCTAACCAGCCGCCTACGTCTGGGTGCTCTCGTGATCACCCCCTTAACTTGGGATAAACCAAAATTAGTATGGGAGGGTAAGATAGTTTCACGAATATGACTCGCTGGTCATGACACGAATATTGTGATAATCCCGTCGCTTACGTCGTCAAACCCTTTCCGCCAAACACGTGTGGCACATAACCGTATACCATGGGTGGTTATGTGCCCCAGGTATGCGGGTATGTGCCACAGGTGTTTGGTAGTTTATAACTACCCACATTGGCAATTTTAATGCGAGAGCGATATGAAAATAATCTGACATCGCCCGCGTTGACCTAACGAATGCAAAGAATAAATGCCAGGGTCCCAGCCGGAATCGAACCCCAGCATTCTGCGTGGCAATCAAGTATTCTAGCACAGAGCCACGTCAGCATTCGGAACTGCTTTTCAAATAGACCCTAATGTTCATGCAATGTCAATTGTGGTTGCACTGCTGGCTATCCAAATTTATACACATTACATATGTACTCCTGTGATACAGCCGTCACGTCAGGTTAAAGTCAATTGTAGTTAAGCACCATGCCCTGAAGTTGATTTATGTAGCAGTGTCGAGGGCTACCATCCTCGCGAGCACAAGCGCTACATATCAGCTTACCGCTTCTGGTGCGGCTAATACCCATGTTGCTGCTCGCATCGTTACCCAACTGTAAACAACTGCTTATATAAAACATATGCGACTGTTCAACATATATCTGTACGTACAACATTTGTACATATCTGTAGCGTCATTTCGTAACACAGTCACTTTCCCTTCGCATGCTTCGCATAAAATTGATTCCCAGGGTACGTGGGATCTGCCAAATTTTTTTCTTACAGCATGGTTTCCGTAGGACAGACTATTGGGCTAGTTGGTCCTGCATGTTAACCACGGCACATCAGCGCGAATAAGGACGGATACAAAGGCTAGGCAGTCAAGGACAGGTATTTCTCCGCCTGTCCTTGCCTGCCTTGTCTTTTGTGTCCGCCTTTATTAGCGCTAATTTCAATTCGTTAAGAAGACTTGTCTATTAATTTGGTGCTGATCATGATGATGATGATGCTACTGGGATTTTTGGCACCTGCTCACTCATGGGAATCGGCCACGGGTGGGTAGGTATTTATTCAATTTATTAGTGACACGAGCAACAATTCTCACTTCTTTCTCTTCCAAACATTCTGATCGAGAATTCACTTTCGTTCCTCCTGATATTTAAATAATGATTCTGGAAATACCACTCCACGATTCTGACTAAATTGAAGGTTATACGGGATACACAAGATATCGGCGGCATAAGTTCACTTAAGAGCCAAGTAACTCCTCGGGATAATTAGTGAAATTTAGGTAACTGAGCTAACTGAAAGAGCTGGCGGATGTCTTGCGAACAGCGGGATCGCTGCCGCCCCTGGCGGAGGAGATCTGAACTACGCGGGTCTTTCTGAGTGGCCTCCGAGATGCGCTCCGGCGGTGCGGCCTAACACAGTTAACCCGAGGAATGAACCGGAGCACACGAACGCCGAAGAGCGACTCCCGAATCGAGGGTTAACGTCACCTCAATATTTTTCATTTCATTAAGCATTTTCAATCACCTTATTATACAAATCACATCACCCCCACTAAATCAGGATACGTGACAGTTGAAACCCTCGTGCCTATTCTATGTGATGGTTACTTATAATAATTGGACTAATGCTTGAACTCGCTCAAATGGTGTCCGCCATCTCTCAACGAATACGTTAAAGTGCAGAGCACTATAAAATTTTTCCAGCGCTATGAAGATGTTCAAGAATAATTTAGATTCAGGAAGCAATAATGTGACCCCCCTATCGGCAGCGAGGCGAATTGTTTTTCCCGATTCTGCGTTATCCTTGTTTGGCCATTAGCCTTCCTAAGGGAAGGTAAAATTCGCACAGTGCAAAATGATTGGCTGTAATATTCCTCGCACTACAAATGTGCTTAAATGTGCTTTCAGTTGGAAACTGTTTCAGACAAAACAAACATTTTGTTAAATTTCGATGACAGAGGCAAGCGCTGCTACCGCATTATTCAATACCTTGCTTTTTTCAGTCGAAAATCCCCCGGAGCAAGCACCGATATCTAAGGGTAAGTCACTTTCCTACAGAAGCTTACGGACAGGGTGGACGCAGAACAAAACCTACAGTTTAGCCAACTTGTCCTCCAAAAGAACTTTAAGATGCATGAAACCTTAATGCCTGAAGAAAGCGTTGATAAAGTGAAGTTGCCTATCTGTTCATAGAGCATAAAACGCTTGCCATGCTCCTGCCTATGAAAGGGGTCCAATACACTCATTTAGGTTATCGTTACGTATGAATTATAGTTTGAAATAACTTGATGAAAACTTACCCTCATTGGAAGGTGGTGGCGTTTACGGGAGGACGTAACAATTCCGTATGCCAGTTTAAATATTTAGTATGAGACCATGCAGACACAGAGCTGAAAGACTGCACAAATTACTCTTAACAGTTACAGGTGCGGGGACAACCTCCAATACATTTTGGGGAGGTAAGTTTCTTTTTCTTTCTAGGTACCCGCACGAAACTTTCGTTATTTTGATTTTCGCTTATTTCGCGAAGTGACTCAATCTTTTATTTATTTCAGCACTGCTGAGTTAATGGCTGCGCAAATATGATCAATCAAATTACAGTGTACCAATCAAATATTTCCCCTTTGAAGGATCCCTGCCACTTTCAGGTTATCGTAGAAAAAACACGGCGTGCCGACACATGCCACGCTGGTGAATGGCGGCACCGCGTGGGTTGGCGCGGTTCCAACGCGACGCACTCTCGGCCTCCGAAATTTCTGGCCGCCGTGCAACTCATGAAATCGGCGAATACCTGTCGCTTGCTGCTTTATCGGGTCCGGCGCCTACTGGGACAACATTGCGAATAAAAGAGGCAGCGGCCATTCGATTTTTGAGCGAAATTGTGCTTTTGCTGCTGAATATGGTGCTATATTAGGCTCACATGTTCACCGGAACCTTGACTACAGATGGGTGACGCTTTCTCAGTAGGTTAAAAATGCGTTGCAGGGACCCTTCAAGGTGGCCCTGCAACACTTTTCCAACTTATCCCCGAAGAGCTTCATTAAAGGAGTTTATTGCTTCTTAAATCGACCACCGCAAAAATTTTTTTAAACTCGTCAACTACGGGCGGAGTTTCAGGGCTTTGTCACATGCTTTCAGCGCTTTCTCTGTCTTTTTTTTATACGAGCGAGCGGGCTCAAAGCTACGCGAGAGGAGATGAAAAGGGGGCAAGATGTTACGTCCGTTTGTCAGCGTGCGTTCTGGCCTTGAGCACTTTTTTTTCTTCCAAAGCATGGTTTACTTTCAGTGTGATAGCGATCAAGCGCGCGGACATGACGCGGCTCCCCGCGGTGGCAAAGTAACTATGCAGCTCGCTGTGCTCAAATCGACCGATAGATCAATCAATCAATCAATCAATCAATCAATCAATCAATCAATCAATCAATCAATCAATCAATCAATCAGTCAGTCAGTCAGTCAGTCAGTCAGTCAGTCAGTCAGTCAGTCAGTCAGTCAGTCAGTCAGTCAATCAATCAATCAATCAATCAATCAATCAATCAATCAATCAATCAATCAATCAATCAATCAATCAATCAATCAATCAATCAATCAAAAATATGTCACCGCGAAAAGTAGGAGGCCAGAGATAAAAAAGCTGCTTTCACGCAGCTTGACTAATATCTGGCCACCCGTTCAGCAGCATTGACAATGATTTCTTATTCAATGCCAATGGCCAATGGCCATGGAGTTTTGGTTTGTGGGCGCGGTCATTTGGGTTTATGGCATCATTTGTTTAGAGAAGAGGCGGTGATTTGTAATTCATTTCGCGAATTGGAAATTCGCTCTAATGCCTGGCTCAGATGTTCTCAGGATCCTCGACTACGGATCGGCAGCATTTTCTGACCATGCTTAAAAAGTGTTGCGGGGCTCCCACGGTGTTAACAGAATTATTCTCCCATTTTATCATCTTTAAACACGTGCAAAAGGAGGAATAATGTAACTCTGAATAGACTCTTAGGATGTTGCTTATGGTTGCGTTGTTTAAAACGTAAAGAGTAAAGAGTAAATAGTATAGGGAGCGTTGGCAGGCCATTTGTAACGCGTGTATTGACTTTTATAGAAAGAAGTGTGATATCGGAAGCAATCATACGAGAGATCATGTTGGCGATTTTTTTTTATTTCGGTGCTACTCGTAATATAAGATATCAAATATATCTGCGAACATAGTGGAAACTACATCACTTAAAAAATCCACTTAAAACATTAAAATCGTGCAATATTGATAAATGTCTCACCTCTCTCGAATATGGTACTAATTTTAACGTGTTGCTACTAGTTTATTCTCAGAAGTCAACTTTCTGAAACATAACATGTCGAATTCAAATCGCCTCACTAGTCGACAGAGATTAACATATTAAGCGACATATGGATATTTCAGTCAGCCGTAAGCAAGACTTCTGAAATATGTTATTTCTTTCATTTAGATCAAAAGAATCGGTAAGTATGATTTGATATTTTTTTTTACAGTGATTCAACACAAGTGTGACAGATTGCGCAGAAAGCAGCAAGTCTGTTTTAATCCCCCCCCCCCCCCAAAAAAAAAAAGAAAAAAATTAAGATTGTGGCGTCATTTTTTAACAATCACCCCTTAATAGATACAGCATTACGCACGGAGAACTAATATGTATACAGACTATGCCAAGTATAGGGAATTATTGGGTATATCACACAGTTGCAAAATCCCCTTGAATATATTTTTCATGCATAAAATATTTTATATATCAAATTACCTACGGATACATCTGTGATGCGATACCCCCCAGATTCGATAT
This sequence comes from Rhipicephalus appendiculatus, assembly GCA_030522465.1. Classification (NCBI taxonomy): domain Eukaryota; kingdom Metazoa; phylum Arthropoda; class Arachnida; order Ixodida; family Ixodidae; genus Rhipicephalus; species Rhipicephalus appendiculatus. The sequence goes on from JALIZH010009781.1 coordinate 2,225,626, forward strand.
ATTCGGTTTCGACTGTATATATATTTCCTTTTTAATAAACGGCCTAGACACACTACGCTTCAATAACAATAAAGAGCTGTTCGCACGACGTAAGTGTTTGATAGCTGGGCTTTTTCCTAGTGTGCTTATGAAGTAATCGGTCGGGAGCACTGTAACACGATAAAATTTTTTTTTCGTAGGTCTGTCACGCTGCTGTTCCTGAAAGTGCTGTGTGTGGGTCTCCTTATATTTCTTATTCTGACCGGGATCATGGCAATATTAGTCCGTAAGTACACTAGAACATCCGTATCTTCTGTGTGCGAACCCGTAAGGTACGACGGCGCAAATTTGATGGTATCACTAAGAGTTGCAGAACAAAGCAAACATAGCTCGCAACCGACTTTCTGAAGAGTTGACCTGTTTTAGAGCTCTCCTTGGGTCCATAACCTTCTTGACTTATTTCTGATAGGTTACACCATACAATTTCCAGCGAAACATCTGTTCGTTCCGCTTAGATTGAAAACCTATATAATAGTTTCCTTCCATCTGGTTGTAGAAAGATTTTCGATGTAAGTGTTATTTTAGAACTGATACCCTTCCATGCGCATGCACCTATATTTATCAGGTGTTACCATCGCTATGCGCGCGATATTGCATCCCGAATCTAAAAGGTAGCGAGCTGTTTCAGGATGTATAATAGAATCGGACCATGCCCGGTTAAGCGTCACGTGATCGCAAATCTTAAAGTGCTGCAGTTTCGCATGGCTTCCAAAACTACCTACACCCTACTTTATTTTTTTCTTTGCAGACGATCAAGAACCTGAAAGAAAAGGTGAGTCTCTTACAGGTGACTAGGACGGCAGCATAGGCGTGCGCACGGGGGGGGGGGGGGGGGGGGCAAAGGAGGCGTGAGGGGGGCGAGAGGGGGGGGGGGGTGCAAGGCCAGTCCCATACATTGACATAATAGGGAGGTGGCGAGAGGGGGGGGCCGCTAAGTCAGCCCCATACATTGACATGATAGGGGGGGGGGGGGGGGGGGGCGCTGCGACGAACCTTCGCCCCTTCCCTGAAGGGGAACCCTGCGTACGCCTATGGACGGCGGTAAACCATGCTCAGCAGATATTCTTGACGTATATACAAATTCAATATTACACCAACGTATCTTTCAACATACTTGTTTATTATATTGCCTTAGCTGTAATGCGCGTTTTTTTCCCTGGGACTATGTATAAGGACGGGAACAAACAGGCAGGGTTGCCGTTGGGCGGACATGAAAAGGCGCCAGAACTCACGCCAAAAGTAGCTAAAGTAGCCATGTCATTTGATATTATCGCCAAATTTCTAGCCAAATTGAACAGAAGTGGTATTATCAACAGAGCCTCTACTATGGATGAATAAATAAAACCATTTTGAATAAGTAAAACCAGAAGTGTAAAAAAGAGCTATGGCGCCAACTGGAAATTTTCGTCGCCAACGGGGTCCAAAACTAGCCAATTTGGCGCAAAGTAGCCACCAATGGCAACCCTGAAAACAGCGCTGGACAAGGGAGGGTGAAAGAACTAGATACAAAGGCGCTGCAGTCATTACTGTAGTCGGCGCTGCAGTTCATGAATATGTATATTTGTGTTGTCATCTATGGTATAAAATGTAAAAGAAAACATTTCATGAGTACATTTCCTCCCATATCAGAGATCACTCCCAAGTTATGTGCTTGAAAGCAATGTATTTTTTGTAATCCCTTCGACACAGAGGAACTACTGCCCCACGTGTCATCATGGTCACCCATGCCGAATAGCTCACAAACTCAACAGCACACAACGAATTGGTTTACACCTCACACATGTATTGCTTGCCGGCTTTGTTCTCTGTAATTTATTCAGTGAAACCAAGAACCGTTTGTAACCATTGCTGCTGCCGAAAATGCATGCCCTCAGCGCACGAGTCACTTGTTACGAAAAGCTTTCAAGACCTTCTTCGAATGAGCTTGTAGCGCTTATGCTCTGCCCTTTTCTTGTCCCAGTAAATGGTTCAAGCTTTGATACAGTCTCATAGTCTAGTTCGTCGATTCCCGAGATATCTTAGTGCACAGGCGCGCAAGACTCTAGGTAAAGGTTTCCGGGTCCGAGTATCCTGCATGGCCAACACAATATATGTCATGCTGCAAAAACAATACCACCATAATTGAGCCCTGTATGTGGGGCGAATTCGATAAGTATTATCCCGCGTCCTTGAGCGGCGTCTTGTTTTTCCTTTGAAATATACAGATCGCGATGACACGAACGTTGCCGTCACGGAGCCTACCATGAAGATTGACACCCCGAGGAGTATTACCGTGCAAGTCGTTACCACGGAAGCCACAACAGCCCCGACGGTGATACCACAAACAACAACGACAACGACAACTACGACAACGACAACTACGACAACAACCACGACGACAACGACCACTACAACGACGAGTAAGCCTAAATGAAGTATTAAGTTTTTGTCCACTGCTCAACGTTCTCATTCTGCAGCGTCAGTTTCAACTAAGCAGTGTTTTTTTTGTTACTATTGGCCCCATTATGCCTTACGGTATGAATGAAGAATTCACACCATCCCTTGTGCATATGCTTAAGACAACTGGGAGGCAAAAACCACTTCTTTCTTTTTTTTTTTCTGAGTCGATTCTATTGAACCCACCTGAAAGCTTTAAACACGCAGTGATATTGCACTGCCTTCGGGATCGGAGGAATCTTCTTCGCATCACGTGGTTTTGCAGCGCCTCCGCAATTGGCCCAAATGGGACCAGGCGACGACGTCACGTGATGTTACGATGACGTCACAATATTTGACCTGTAAACTCAGGATGACGTCATCGGGTTACTCCGTCACATGATGATGACTTTTTGCCTATTATAACTCATGTTGACACCGCTGTCGCCAACGGTCCCTTGTCGCGCTAGATGAGGCATCTAAGGCTTCGCCTTAAGAAACGTCGGCAGTGATGATTATGTGATTGAGACCGGCGAGCTCTAAGAGCGTGCTTGATCGTACGCAGCCACGACCACGTTGAAGCCGATGATCTGCACTGTGGGCGAGACGCTGAGAGTCGGAGACGCCATCACTGAAGGCATATGCGACTACGCCATCTTCTCCGAGCTGGCCGTAGTTGGCGGAGACCTGAAACCTGTCCGAGGACCCCACGCATGGGATGTTTTTAAGAAGGTGATTGAACACAGTCATTATTTACGTGCTTTCTTTCCTGGCTTCTGCTCATTTCATAATGTTATGATTACAAGGTTAGTGAAGCTCACGGCAGGAAAAAGGCATCAGCGGCCCCCCGTTTATCCGTACACATGCCCGCAAGCTTGGCTAATGTAGAGTCTTAGAAAAAATGATAATAATAAGCTCGAGAGCGCGGAACCGATTTTGCGGCCACGGCTGCCACATTTCTGTGAGGCGGAATGCAAAGGAACCCCTGTGCTTAAATTTAGGCACACCTTAGAACCCCAGGTGGTCGAAATCATTCCGGAGTCCCTCACTACAGCATGCCTCATGATCATAACATGGTTTTGACGCGTAAAACCCTAGAAATTATTAGATGCGAAGCACCTTATGCTCGGGGCTGTGTCCGTCCCTCCCGCGTCCCGCGTCCCGCGTCCGGTCACTTTCATGAAGTAGGGAAGCAGCCGCTATGCGAACCAGAACACTGTAGTGCAATAAGGCCGTCAACCACCACCACAGTCACCTGAGTAAAGGCCTAGAGCACAGAGTGGCTGCTTAGCAATGGCTAGGCAGGTGGTGTGTGCAAGCAAAGAATAACGCGCACTACCGGTGGTGACTGTCGCCCACGTTGACTCCATTCCTTGATCTTGCTTGCATGTGCTTGCGGGGGGCTTTGTCCGTCCCTCCTTCCTGCGTCCCACACCCCCCCCCCCCCCTCTCTCTCTCTCCTCTCCTACGCTCCCGCCCTTTCTCTCCTCTAGGAATCCTCTACTCTACGGAACGGCGCGCGCGTCCCGTTGACTCCATTCCTTAATCATAACAAATTAGGTTTTATTCATTGAGTTCCATTGTCTTAGAATACGATAAACGACTGATTATATGTGCTGTACGAGTTACCTGTTATTCTATCCGCACTTCTTACCCCCTGGTAAATTCAGAGTCTGTTCCTACGATGCAGTGTTATAGCTAGCGAACGTCACATTTGTCGTGTATTGCCATGATGAATGGTTGTACTTATGTTTTGTAGCCCCCCCCCCCCCCCCCACACACACACACACGCGCGCGCACACACACACACACACACACACACACACACACACACACACACACACACACACACACACACACACACACACACACACACACACACGCACGCACGCACGCACGCACGCACGCGCACGCGCACGCGCGCACACACGCGCACACACGCGCACACGCGCACACGCACAATACGTGCGCGACAGCGTGCACGCACTAAAATAATTCACGACCAGCCTAAGGCCCCACGTGATATTTCTCCGACATGTGCCTATACTTTGAAAGTCCCGCCAGCCTTATCAGCACAAACTTCTTTCCGCGTCGCAGGCGATCGCCCGCACTAACAAGACGAAGGGAGGTGTGAGCTTCACTTCGTTTAAGGCAACCGAACCCGAAGGAACGATGCATCAGCTGGGAAACATGTCGGACAAGCTGCTTGAGCTGGTCTCGGACTACAAGGTGCTCTCGTTCGGCATGCTGGGTTTCAATCACGACTACTCTCTAAACGACGACGTGTTTGGAAGGACGTTTGAGGTAACTGCCATTTTTTTTAGTAATTTGGGTTGTGTTTTCACAACGCGTTGAACTTGCTTTCTCATGAAAATCTGTCCACTTTCCAACAGTGGTGAAGGTGAGCACGGATGTTACCTAAGAACACAATCGTAAACAACATAGGGTGTTATCAGGCATGAAGACGCTTCCGGTAATTTTTCGATATAACCGTGACAGATCCTTGAGGGATTTTGTCCAGTTTTTTTTTTCCAGAGCTGCTTTGAGCAATTCTATACCATTCAGTCCCTGTGACCCCAATTGGGGTCATTGCTTCGAGCAAGCGCAGTTAATTCCGAAGCAAATGTTTTTTACCCTCAACTTGAATCTCACAGGCATTACTTTAGTTAAGCTCAACGAGATGGCGCTCCATGTCGAGCATCTGTGACGCTCCGCGGATTTAAAACTGGCGTTTCCCTGAAACGTCTACTTTTTCGGCTACGCGGTGCGTAAATAAAATTTTCCGTAATTTATTTTGACCCAGTATGTGTGACAGCACTGCTGAATGGTCTCCAATGAAGTTGTAATACTTTTCTGTACATAATCTGCGTTCCAATTTGCGTTTAACAGCTGTGTAAATAATTAGATAAATTTGACTTAATTAAATTTAACTTAATTTGTAAAAGTAACTAAATTTCGCCAGTAATTTTTTTTATTGTTCATCCGAAATATTTTTTTTTCGTTTTCTTGTACGCTCAAGCCAAAATAAAGAAGTTTGAAATAAATTGACCTAGAATTGCCTTCTTGGGTCTGAGGAGGCTATATATTCTCGCTCCGCTGCCGCTCGTTGATGCCGCCTTATTCGTGAAACCGTTTGGCAACGCGAAAGACTTGAACACGCTGCAATGTGAGCAACACGCTGCAATCTTTCATCGTCGTAACCTGCTTACGGTGGGCGACGATTTTGTGGCACTAGTCCTTATAAAATATTTTTCATAGAAACGGATTGCATTCCAACAACAGTAAAATTCACAGTTCTGTAAACCCCCCCCCCCCCCCTCTAAAAAAAATAGTGATGAAAATTTCAATAACGTCTCTGCTAAACATATGAAAAACATAATGAAATACAATAAAATTCAAGGCATGCTACAGTATTTTTGTGATTGCACAGTATATGTATGATCCAAAAATGCGAAAAAAACGAACAGAAAAAAAAGTGCGCAGCGTGCAGTAGTGGCGAAAGGCTGGAGCCCTCAGTCGAGCCGGTGTTCCACCTAGCTAAGTTTTGCTAGTAATGCCAAGCTCTTGCTCGAGATACTAAGTTTTTGCTAGTAGTACCAAGTATGGCTAAACTTTTTTGCAGATGTCACGTGAGTAGCTGTTACGTGGTTTATGATGGGAACATGTCACGTGATCAGCTATTACGCGATGTTGAGTGATTTTAGTTAAATGCTACGAGGTTTTTAGTCGCACGTCACATGAGTAACGTAATTATACATGATTCCAGTCGAGCGATAGGTTCGTGATGTCACGTGATTTTAGTTGCGGGAGCGTTACGTGATTTACGTGATATAAGCCGCGTGATTAGATGGTACGTCATGTTACGTGATTTTTGGTCACCTGACTAGCTATTACATGACGTTAATGATTTCACTCACGTGACTACTTACTGCGTGATGTTACATAATTTTTAGTCGCGTAACAGACTCACCCATCGTAGTTTTTGAATTCCCCGTCGTAGAAATTGGCGCAGGTGTTGTGGAAGCGAAGTAGGCTAGTAGTTTAAGAGGACAACGAAGCGAGCGCGTACCGCTTCGTGATGATAATTCCTGTTCGCTCCACCACGCGCAACGAATAACTTAAAGAGATCCGCTCTTAAAATTGCACGAATATCTACAGTACGGCCGGAAATATTTTTATTCGCCGTAGCTACATATACGGTATGTGTTTTTTAAAGTATTCTGCATTAGAAGATTGTGCGCTAAAACCTATACTTATGAGAAACAACGGAAATTCGCTTGCTGTTCTTCCACGTGCAGCCATATAGCAAGGCACGCTGCACCCCCCCTCGATGAAGTCTAGGTGTGACCCGTGGTCAATGGCTAACGCTGTGCAAGATCGTTACATTCATAACAGCCTCCAAAACAAAATAATGTGTACACTACATTTGTTCTTGCGCAACTTTTTAACGAGGAATCTTGAACTTGAGGTTGAGGAACTGCGATCGAGTGCCTGCTTTCCCTCGTTCTGGCGCCGTTTCTATTAGTGCGTGTTCGTGTGCGTGCGTGCGTGTGTGTGTGTGTGTGTGTGTGTGTGTGTGTGCGTGCGTGCGTGCGTGCGTGTGTGTGTGCGTGTGTGCGTGCGTGTGTGTGTGTGTGTGTGTGTGTGTGTGTGTGCGCGCGTGTGTGCGTGCGTGCATGTGTGTGTATGTGTGTGTCTGTGTGTGTGTGTGTGTGTGTGTGTGTGTGTGTGTGTGTGTGTGTGTGTGTGTGTGTGCGCGCGTGTGTGCGTGCGTGCATGTGTGTGTATGTGTGTGTCTGTGTGTGTGTGCGTGTGTGTGTGTGTGTGTGTGTGTGTGTGTGTGTGTGTGCGCGTGTGTGCGTGCGTGCATGTGTGTGTATGTGTGTGTCTGTGTGTGTGTGCGTGTGTGTGTGTGTGTGTGTGTGTGTGTGTGTGTGTGTGTGTGTGTGTGTGTGTGTGTGTGTGTGCGCGTGTGTGCGTGCGTGCATGTGTGTGTATGTGTGTGTCTGTGTGTGTGTGCGTGTGTGTGTGTGTGTGTGTGTGCGTGTGTGTGTGTGTGTGTGTGTGTGTGTGTGTGTGTGTGTGTTTGTGTGTGTGTGTTTGTGTGTGTGTGTGTGCGCGCGCTTTCTATTAGTGCGTGTTCGTGTGCGTTATGGTGACAGTACACGGAAAATGTGTTGTACTGGTAGCACCGTACATAGGCGTCGTTTACTAATATGTTGCTTACAGGGCGCTTCGATCGCATTCATATTGGCAGGACAAAGCTGTCGGTATTCTTAAATGCTTATAACTGATTCATTCTTGCGGATACACCGGTCATAACAATGTCCTTTCTACATCAATGTTTCAGCACCTCAAGTCCGCTCTGGAGCCTAGAAATGGTTCCATGACCTTTCTCGGCGTGTGGCTCGTCACATCGACAAACGCGGAGGCGTTTACAAGAATTCGAGGCAGTACACAGTACGTAATACGACGAACTTTTATAAAATGACTCACTTTAGCTGAGCAGGTTTTATGTTTGTGAATTTGTCTACACTTAAGTGTCGTTATAGCCTTTGCCACTGACATTTCTCTGCAATAAAATGCAATAAAAATCGCGAATTTTTTTATCCTTAGGTTCATCGACATAGTCATCATACAAACCCACATAACGTTGACTGCCAAGTACCGGGCTTGCTACGCCTACATGATCAGCCAAAGAAAAGAAGCCGGTGATGTACCGAATTTAGTAAGTGCCTAATCGGTATATCATCGTTAAGGTTAAGATTCAGCCGGCAGTTTACGTAGCGCTTGTTAATGACGTTTTTTATCGTAGTGGTATACTCGAAAGAAGGGTTCCAATGTGTGATCACTTAGATTTTTGGTTTGGTTTTTCTCTGCATCAGGTACGTTGCGAAAACATTGGGAGTATTTCTAAAAGCGCTGCCTAAATGCGCTGCCTTTAAATGATTCAATTCGCACACCGTACGAAAGTACTTCCGGTACTTCTTTTCCCAAATTTACTCATCCCTTAGGTACTTTGAGCTGAATCACTTTTTCTAGCCGAAAATTGCCTGAGTTAACAAACCAATTATTCGATTAATAACTACGAGTTGGTTATGGTTCTGAATGGCCCACTAGCTCAAGTTAATTATCTATTTTGCTCTGTCAGGACCAAGTGTGCAAGTGTTTTGGCTTCATATCTGCCAGTGTACCCTATGTGTTACACCACAGCCGTTGCACCTCTGCGCGGCATGGTCTCACTCTTTCTTGGCGTGAACTGCACAAACAGTGCTTATAATTACTTTCAGGCGACAAGTGCAACATATTTCGGCGTCTCATTGTTCCTGTTGTGAAAAGTGGAGATGACCTAGAAATTCTTTTCCTTGTCGCTTGCTTCTACGCGAAGATCGTGATACTTACTTACATGAGTATACTTGTCAGTATTGGGCAGTCGTACTAAGGTATCCTCATATTTATGGAGCTTCTTTTGTTGTCGCAATGAGTACATCTTGAGAATCTACTGCGTTGTTAGAAGGTTCCCTAGAAAGCTCTGAAAATAAAGCTCTCAACCTTGTAACAAGTATTTCAACGGACTGATGCTAAAACACTGGTACTAAAGCGAGACGTACCTTTGCCATTTGTTTTTGTCAAATACCACGACCAACCTAGACACCCCCTGAGGAAGGGACCGAATCGGTCCCGAAACGTCGGGCTCTCTCTAAACTTGGCTGGAGCCATTTCAACCTCTTAAACATTCAACCCAGCCAGACAGATTTCTGTCGAAATGTTTACATTCAGTTCATTACTTACCTAGCATGGTATTTTTATCGGATTGTTGAAGTAATACGGTCGGTTAGAAGTTATAACTTAAGAAGAAAACGTCAGGCCTGTGCGGAAGGCGCGGCACAGTCACAGCGACAGCAGGAAGAGCGGCATTTCTAGACCCCGTTGGAAACTCTCTTGGGGCTGTGGGGCTGAGTAAGACTTGTTGTTGCACTAGTTGGTTAACATCAAAGGGGTACATAATAGCGCAAACTTGGAAAAAAAAGTCAGATTCGACCTTTCTGCTCCCTCCTACTTCTTTTCTCGAATCTGACTTTTTTTCCAAGTTAGCGCTATTATGTACCCCATTGATGTACCCCATCTCTTGGGGCTACCTTGCAAGTGCACTAGCAGGGTAACCCCCTACGCCATAAAATAATTTTTGTCAAGGTGGGAAGCACCCGTTACGCCTTTAACCGTCATTCTGCGGAGAAGAGAGGTACCCGCTACACATTTGGAAGGCATTATGTGCAGTTTCTTGATGCGGCGGCTGATGACGATGAATTGTGACTCAGCCTTTTGTACTGAGTTGGAACCATTCAACGACCCACTCGTTACGCAAATCGCATTGTGTGGTGCCTGGTCACACAATTCGCGTTCTGTGGCGCCTAGTTGTTGTTTTATTCTTCTACCGCGCTATATTACATATGTTAACGTCGTTCCTTTCCTATGTGAAGCCTGTATAGCGTCTTGAAGCTTCGAGCACCGCAAGGCTATGTGGTAGAATACTGGGCTGCCATGGAGAGGATCCAGGTTCGAACCCCGTTCCATCCTGGATATTTCGTTTTTTCCTTTATTTCGCGGGATAGTGGTTACGGACACCGGTGGCGGCGGCGGCGGCAGCGGCGCCACAAAAGGCCGTTGTTGTGATCTGAAAACGTATTTCGCCTTAATAAGTACAAGCTCAATCAACGGCCACCACTGTCCTTTACAGAAAGTTCGCATGTATACTTTCCATCCAATCACATTTGCACATTTCCGTGACGCCAATCACTTTTCGCATGATTGAGATGGTCGGTGTGGCAATACGTATACACATGTTTGCATCGTTGGTTTTAACTGTGAACGTCATGAGGGCGGCTATTTCTTGCGCGTTCTGTAACAGAACGGAACGAAACGTCACGTGAAGACGAGGGGGGGGGGGAGAAAACGGCCAATATGCTTGCCGAGGGACTTCAAAAATGTTTTCAACGCATGAAGAAATATGGAATTATTATATGTGAACATCACTGCGGCTTTGGAGTAAGCCAGACACAAAACAGGCTAATTTGAATTCTCGACCCTAGCGCTCATGTTTCGGACCAATCCAAGTCGACCGGAGACCATTTTGTATCCGTTCTATCGGACGGATCGGAGCCTCCGTCCGTTCTGTGCTCGTTCTGTGCCAAAATGATATACAGCCCTGCCGTTTCCCGTTGCTATTCTCACGTCTGACCGCCAGACAGCCTCGACGAATCCCATGCTGCTTGCTCCCGTCCTCTGGTGGAGTTTTGTTCCGTTCTATCACTGAACGCGTACAAAAAAAAATAGCCCTTCAGATATTCTGACATCACTGCTTAGGCAAAGGTCACATTTTAGGCACGAACGACAAACCTTCAGTTTTCGACATGTGTGATATTCACGTTCCCACAGAAAAAAAACATTTGAAAGAAAACCCAGTTTAGCACGTGTCTCTTGCAATGGTGATTTACAACCGCGGCGAGTTTTTGCGGGCGTACCTTGTATTTTTTTCTTAGGTTGCTACAGATTATAGTGCTGCTAATGACCCGACATCATGCATCACCAGTACTTACAATTTCCATTCAAGTATAACTTAGTATTCAGTATTTCTCTTTGCTAACGACGGATCGCTTACACCCATAGGAAACAGCCGAGGTGGCCTTGAGGAACTTCCAGGAGCTCCGGATCGACGGTCTGCGGGTGATGTTCTCGTCGACCATGGCCGTGATGGTGTATGTGAGCGGCAAGAATACGCCCACCATCGGTCCACGTAGAAGAAACTGCGATCACTTCTTCATGGCCGACATCGACTCGATTTGTCAGGAAACGCTGGGCAGCCTGCAGTCCGAGTACTGGCCGGAAGATATGTCCGAGTCCATAACCTACCGCGATGGGAACGGAGGCTACATGTTTGTGTTACGAGAGTGTCAATTCCCTCAATGAGAAGGTAATGAACAAGATGCAGTTAGTTTAGTTGAGCAATTACTAGTTAATTAACTGGTTGGTTACTTGAATTAGTTTTTGTTGATCAGTTACTTAGCTAGTTAGCATAAGCGTGTGGTCCTTCCCCTTCAGGGGGGGGGGGGGGGAGGGCGAAGGTTCGTCGCAGCGTGTCCTTCCCTATCATGTCAATGAATGGGGCTGGGTTGGCGCCCCCCTCTCTCACCCCCCTCTGATAATTTTTAATAATAATAATATCTGTGGTTTAGCGTCCTAAAACCACGATATGATTACGAGAAACGCCGTAGTGGAGGGCTGCGGAAATTTCGACCATCTGGTGTTCTTTAACGTGCACTGACATCGCACAGTACACGGGCCTCTACCATTTCGCCTCCATCGAAATGCGACCGCCGAGGCCGGGATCTCTGATAATTTTTGGACGCTCGTCCATGTTCCGGCATTCGAGCTCTGGCTAGCTCGCTCTCACCACTTATGTTGAAGCGAAAGAGAACGATAACAACTTCGCTCCCTGGAGCGGCTGTATTGTCTAATGCCACTGTCTTGTAGAGTTACGCCAGATCAGGGCATAAAGGAATCGGCTGCAAGCCTAAATTCGTATAACAATCCTGTTCGTTTCTACCACATTCATTGCTTCGCTCTTACGGCGACAGTGTGAGTTGTTTTCTTCTTTTTCTTTTTTTTTTTTCAGGCAAAGCGCTACGGAACAATGACTGGTGGCTGGGCATTCTTCGAGATACAGCGTGACATCTACTGGCCGTGCAAAAATGGTAGCGCGTACGGACGAGTCAAGCACGGCATCTCGGCTATGCGGGGCCAGCCGTCGGCATTAAAGGCGACAGCGTAGTATGTAGTTGTGTTAGTCATCCGTTTCGGTTGTGACGTGCGTTTATACGCACGTGTATAAAAGCCCGTGCAAGCTACACAAGCGGTAATTGGAATTACAACACGCAATGAACGTGCATGAAAATTGAAAAGTGAATGTAATTAGTGAAATATTCTTCCACAGGTTGCTCCTCGGCTGATTGTAGATGACAAATTTAATAATTGTTTCGCAAATAAAGTATTGTGGCAACGACACTGGCTAAATCATGCCAGGTATTCAAGTGCATTCAAGTACTATTGCGATAATGAATATGGACAGTGCAGCACCAACGCGATCTGGTTTTCGCATTTCTTTTCAAGCAGTTGTAACTCACACGGCAATCAAGGACACTACACCCATCCATGATAGAATCGAGAGCGACTCGAATGTACTTTTCCTACCAGCAAGGATGGAAACAAATTCGAACAGTTCAACACTAATGCACCGCAATGCGAGTTCTAACATGCACACAGGTGATCAAAATTTCGCAGGCCACTCTGCCATAGGAATAGAAGGAATAGTGCCCTGCGAATATTGCTCGGCATTTTTTTTTTAATTTCCAAATTTATTGTGATGCACCTATTCAAGCAAGTACAACGAGAGCTGCAATCGGATCTTTCACGCAGTCAATAAATGCTGGGGTTTTACGTCCCAAAACCACGATATGACTATCAGGCACACTGCAGTGAAGGACTCCGAAAATTTCGACAATCTGGTGGTGTTTAACGTACACTGACATCGCACAGTGCACCTGTCTGTAGCATTCCGCTCACATCAAGGTGCCACCGAAACGACCGGGACAGAACCCACATGGGACGTATTTAGCAATCCAAATATGCGTCGCTGAATTTTCAGTAACAGCCTTGACCGCAAGCGCACAAAAAAGTATGCAGTCCTACGTCGCGCAGTTCCTGCGTTCCAGCAGTGTCCGCAGTTTAGTACTTGATATATATCTAACGTAATATATGATTACTGAAATTAGTATCAACATCAGTAAGTATGAACGCCTCGGTAACCTGGTACGAAATTTATTGTTGTGGTTCAAGTGAATAGTTTATTTTAAGGAATTAGATGTCTCATCAAACGAGAAAAGTGACAGGCCGTGCAAACACGCACAAAAAGAAGTCAAGACACCACAAACTCCGACTAACAATTGAAGATGCGCACAAAGGGGGGAAGAAAAGAAGGCACGAAAACCTATCTGCGCATGCCCATGCAATAGGCGAACCTATATATGATCCGGCACGCGTGGGGGTCTACGTGAAATATAGTGATTAAGGCATTTGATTTTATCTTTATGCAAGTTAATCGACGGTTGGCTCACACATGCGCTATCACTATTATCAATATGCCATGAATCATCAGGCGTGTTTCGTCATTCCTATGCCAGTACGAAATTGCGCATTCATCGAAATTTGGCGTGTTCTTACACCCTCAGCAGTGTAGAGAAAAATTAGAAGGTGAGCCTCCGGTTAGGAATCTCTTATGTTCCAATAATCTCTATTTCATGCAACGGCCCGTTTGTCCTACGCAGAAGCGGCTGCAGGTGAAAGGAACCTTATATACCACACCTGTACCACAATGTTAAGGCATTTGATTTCATCAAATGCGTTAACAGCTGTCCTTCAACTAGACCCCCACGCGTGCCGGATCGATAGGTTCGCCCACTGCATGGACATGCCCAGATAAGTTTTCATGCATACATGCTATGGGGGGTGTCCCAATCAGCAGGCAGACTCCCCAGAACCTCTCCGGGAGTGATGGCGTACAACGCTGCTCAGCTCCGATCTACAAGATCAAACCTGGGCTATCCAGCAGGCCAGGTAGGCTAGTGGGAGACAGTCTTCCATCCTCCATCTGAGCGGTCTGGCCCGGACCAGTAACTAGCCGGATCTAGCAATAAAGTTGTTTCATTCATTCTTTCCTTTCTGCCTTTGTGCACATCTTCAGTTGTTAGTCGGCGTTTGTGGTGTCTTGATTTCTTCCTTGTGTCCGTGTTTGTACGCCCTGTCTTTTAGAATGAATAATTACCAACTAGCTCGGCTCTCTGTTATTCTGAGAAAAGTGACTGTCGGCGGTGACGTCAACACGAACAACGCAAAAAATCACGGGATCGAGATTACGGCTTCATGAATCATGACGTCACAGATCTACCAAAGTTGCGAAATCATTATGACGTCATCCAGACGACGCTATGACGTCACATAAGACGACGTCTCGTGATGAGCGCGAGTGGCACTCTCAAGCCCGGAAGTTTTGCATTAGGTCACAGTACTCTAGTTTATTTATTTATTTATTTATTTAGTTACTTAGTTAGTTATTTACTTATTGTTCATTATACGAAAACTTTGACCGCACTGCAAACTTCTAGGGACCTTTAGAAGTATGTATTCGTCTCCAGGACATAGTTATACGATGAAGCTGTACATGGCTAAGTTCTGGCGAATCGCCTTCATGCACAAAATACGCGTAGAACAACAATTATCCGCCGACCAATTAACTCGACTAATCCAGCGCTTTTACAGCGAAAGCTGTTATGAGATCACAACAAGGGTCGTTACTGCGCCGTAGTTGTCCGCCGCCGCCGCCGGTGTCCGTAACCAATATCGCCCGAAATAAGAAAAACCTAAATAAATAAAAAACACATATGACCGAATGAGAATCGGACCCGGGTCTTCTGCGTGGCAGCCCAGCACTCTACCACTGAGCTACGCCGCTGCTTGAAACTGCGGTGCAAACTGACCCTATGCAGGCTTCATGACGGGTATGGAATCGCGTTAACGTGTGTTGTAAAGGGTTTTAGAACAGTAAAGTAACAACCAGGCGTCACACAATGCGAATTGCATAACGAGTGGGGCGTTCAATGCTCCAAACCCATTACAAAAGCCTCAGACAAAATTCTTCATTGTCGTCAGCCACAGCATCAACAAAGTGCACATAATGCGTTATAAGAGTGTAGTGGGTCCGCGCTTTTCTGAAGAATGACGAATAATGGCATAGTAGACGGTTCCCCACTACACAAAAATTATCATGATTTATGGCGTAGTGGGTACCATGCAAGTTGTAGTAGTTGCCGCAAGAGTGTTTTAAAAAGGCTCTAAAAAGGCCGCTCTCCCAGCTTTCGGTGTAGCTGTGCTGCGCGTTCCGCGCAGGCCTGGCGGTTTTTGCATCCAAAAATAAGCCATGGCATAAAGGTAAACATTAATCAGAAGTTAGGTCCGAGCTAGTTGGTACAGCGACATTATGAAACTGAAAAGCCCACGAAGACGGGAACAAGAAGACGACACACAGAGCGTGTGTGATTTCGTCGACGTGGCTGAATGACGTGGATTTTGCTGCCTAGGGGACCTGTCGTGGACTGTATCTCGGCTACCGGAATAGACATTACGGCCATGGAAGAGGCCGGTATTCCCTTAGCCATGCGTAATCCAAAAGCCACCTTTGTCCTCACGGATTCCCAGGCGGCATATCGCAATTTCGCCAGAGGTCAAGTCGGCCGCTTATCGCATTCCATACTGCAACAGGCTGTACCCACTCGTCAAGAGGGTCAGTGGACCATTACGTTGGTGAGAGAATATGCATCATACGGAAGGAAAATGCGGTTATCTTTGAGGGTGTGTCACATTTTTTTAACCTCCTTGGTCTCTTTATTCGCTGAATAAAGTAAATAAAAGTAATACATCTATTCACACTCCCGATATCGACTGTACCAGACCTACCACAGTCTCTGGTTTCCATCTTCGCAGTAGTGGGAGGGACCTGAATCTTTTGCATCACGTTTTGGTTTTTGCTCATATTTGGAGCTGGTTATTCCTTTCACATTTCATAGCAACTGAATTGCAAACATCCAAACTGTTGCTTATCATAGTCACATTCTTTCGCTCGCTTTTCTTTAAATACCCTGCTGGCATCGGTACACTAGCTCAAATTGATGAACACGATGATGGCGACGTGTACCGTCAGGAAAAGGTCGCTCAATCGGAGAACGTGCGATTAACCGACGCGTGCCGAAGAGGAGGAAGAAGCCGATCGTTCACGCTCGTTCTGACCAAGGAGGTTGTTCCGACCAGCGCTTTCATCGCGGCCTCGAGAACTCTTGCTCAGCTAACGCCCAACAAAATCCGCAAGCTTATCAAGCTTGTTACCAAGCGTAAGCTGATCAAGCTTGTTTGCCACAAGTTACTCGGCGAGAACAACACCTGCGAGCACCGTACTGGTACCGCTGAGTTGGGGAGCACTGCATACTGCAATCGGCCTCAGCGCCTTCGGTTGCAAAAGCCACCTCCGAAATGCAAGCTGGGACATCGTCTCCACCAGATCTCGCTCCTGTCGTAGACAAAAGGCGTCGCAAATCGGCGAGGAAGAAAGTCCAAGAGAAGTCGCCGTCCTTGTCGGGTATCAACAGCGCCTTCAGCGACGCTGCGCAGCCGGGCATTCTTCTTCAGAGGAAAAGAAAGTCTTCTCCGGCTCCGAATGTGCAAAGAGTCAAGACTCCACCAGGTGAGAAGAAACGCAGGCATCGGGAGGCGAAGGGTAGAAACTCCAGCCCCGATCCACCGGCACGACTCAAGAGCCCCGGAGATCTAGTCGATGTCGACTCAAACGTCCCGCCGGACAAGCCGGAGCTAGCTACGCCATCCAACTCTCCACCGACCTCTCTGGTCCCTACGTTCTTGTCACCGGCCACGCCGCCGGTCGCCAAGATGGAGAAAGGTTTTACTTCGGCCCGATCGACCCCTCCTGGCAGGGCGGACAGCCCGAGGCCTCAATACAGACAGTCGGATTGGAATGGACCTGCCACTCCTAACGGTAAAGATCGCTTAAGGCTCCGTAACGACCATTACGTAGCTTGTATGCAGAAGTGCATTTGAATCATTGCGCACGTTGGTCCTGACGAGTACTGCCCGGAAGATTTTAATAGACGGATGCTGAGAGGCAACCCTCATGTAGCCAGGAAAGGAAATAACAGACTTAATCTTTCAATCTTAATCCAACAGTCCATGAGATTGCTTTTGCTGATCAATAGGTTGAGCACACCCTTTCCTCTTAGGCTGTTCTTTATTCTGATATCTCCACTTATTCCATAGCCCGTGCTTTTATAAACTGCACCTTATGATAACTGTCACGTGGCATTATTAGTGCATCATCATAAACAGCTTAACGAATGTGTCGATTCCGCTTCCAGCTCACTGAAGTTTCGATAGAACTGATTAACTCCGAGATACTGGAGGAAACGTCTTTTTGTCACGTGTTTCGTCCCATCGACTTTCTTGTAGTGCCGTGGGATTCAATGTCCTTACGCACCTCATAGCAGCGTGATGTTTATTTACATTTGAGCCAAATAGCCTGACACGCGGCTAGAACTTTAAAGAAATGAATATTTCTGCTAACAGTTAACAAAGAAATTATGACGGGATGACAAACGTATGATGTCATCATTATGTCACAGATAACAAAACTTTGTCATGCCATAATGATGCTACGTAATGTTACGGCCCAAGTTGACATCCCCAAATGACATTGTCGCCTGGTCAAAACCGGGTGAAGGGCGGAAACCTTTCGGAGCGGGGGCCGGGGGGAGGGGGGGGAGATGAGTTTATTGACCGAAAGGTAAAACGTGGCTTTCGCATCGAGTGGTCTCAAGCAAACGCACAAGGAAGCCTGTTTGCTCTTTTTGCAGCGGTTGTTTCGCTTCCCATGCAAGCGAAATCCAACGCGGGGCCGGACATCGCAGTGCCGCAGCAGGCACTACCCACTGTTGCCAAAAAGCGCTCCGGAACAGAGGTCGACCAAAGGCTAGGACGGCTTCTCAAGCCGTCGAAAGCTCGCGATTCGTGGCCGTCGAGTCTGTTCAAGCAGGCTGCATCGTCTGGACATGAACCGGCGCCTCCGGAACTGCCCGACGATGACGATACGCACCTAAAACGGAATTCGTCGAACCTGCGTCGACTGCCGGAACAGCTGAGATCGAAGTTCGCAAAGAACCAGGATAAGGCTTCCTCCTTAGTGAATCAGCATACAGCCTCCGCGAGCTACTACAAGTCGCTGATGGATCTTGTGAGTTCTAAAGTTCGCCTTCCTTTACTCGCTGCTATAAGGTCGCGTTTTACTGTTCGGAGAATCAGTTTTGCACAAAAGCAAGTTCGTACAGCTATGTCTAACATTAATAACACAAGCAACTATTTTAACGATATATGCTGCCATAAAAAAGGCATCACGTGGTTTTCTCGGCAAGTGCATGCGTGCATGCGTGATGTTTCCCCGCAAATAATATCAATCTAGGCCTACAGCTTGCTCTTCGGGGGGGGGGGGGGGGGGGGATAAATAAGAATAATTAATACCGTGTAACCTCCTTTTCAATAATCCTGCGACCACCGAATTCCCTTAGTGCCCAAAACACTACACCAGAGTCTGCAATCTTACAGGCAAATATTAAATGAAAGTGTTTTATGCCGGGCTACACCAAGACTTCAGCACATATTTTTGTCGCGGGTATGATATTGATAAAATACACGCTAACGGATGAGAAAGAATAAAAGATTAAGAAAACGTTCCCCCCACAATGAAACGAACTTACCGAGGAAGATGTACGACAGACATTGGCAACG
>JALIZH010009782.1:0-28173 GCA_030522465.1 Rhipicephalus appendiculatus
TTGGAAAGTAATTTAGAAGAGTAAAAGGCTCAATGGTAAATTTGGAAGTTTGTTCATTTCTTTCTTCGAACCTGACCTTGCCACATGTGTGCTTTGCTATAAATTTAGGCTAAACGTTGTGTGACAGTTATACAATATAGGTATTCATATTGAAGTAAATATACCATCGAATGATGCAATCTACAGAAGAAAACAAAAAAAAAAACAACGTCCTGCTATACCCTACTAGTTGACAGGAGGACATCTTTTGGAGGAGCATGTATTCAGTTTGCGCGTGTAATGCATATAACCACATAAGATTTAGGGGCATATGTAGCATCCATCCTACACCTCCCACTACTCTCGCTGTCTACGGGAGTCTGAAAGAAGTGTGTGAATAAAAAAGTACGCACAATCTGAACAATAAATCTGTTATGCCAAACTGCATGCTGACAAACATTATATGGTTAATTACAGTAACATAGCCAGCAATTTTTAGGAGGGTGGGCTTCAACTATATTTCTGTATGTTCGTGCGCGCGTAAATGTATACACAAGGAAAATTGAAAATTTTTTGATGGGAAGGTCTGAACCCCCCCCCCCCCCCCCTTGTCTACGCCCCCGGAGAGAGGAGCAAGGAAACGCAGGGACGTTAAGAACACCCACAGTAACGAGGTGTTACTGTGTTGACATGTTACTGCCCACGACGTTTTGCGCCGCTCCAACACACAGTGCCTCCCATAAAAGGGCTGTGCCAGCGTCCCAGTCTACAGCGCTATACTGGGCGCCTAAACAGGCATGGCACTGGACGCTAGCACCAAGTGGCGCTGAGTTTTGCAATAGGGTCTCTATTATTGCGATAGCAATTATATGGACAGTCTCGACGGGTTTTTGCCGTCGACGTCGCCGTTGCCGTCGCCGTCATGTCGCGTATGAAGTCGAAATTGATAAGAACCCCCTGCGCATCGTACGTTCTACCAGCGGGTAATAGCGGGCGAGCGGGAGCGGTGAACGCGGCTGAAGCGGCCATAAAACGAGCCGGCATCTCCGTCGCTCCGAGGCGCATGCGATAAGATCCCCCCAACTGTTCAACCAGCCCCGCCCGTCGTTCGCGAGCGTGAAAAAACGCGAGGGGGGGTGGGGGGGTCCCTGGAGCGACCTTCGATTTTACGACCCCGGTCGTCGCGGGCGCGCGCGTTATCTCCCCTTCTCGGCGGCCGACAGCGGGGGGCCGGTGTACCCTTCTACGTGCTGCGCTCTCAACGCGAAGAGAATTCTCTTAAACAAGCGTTTTCTAAAATTGCGTGAGATCGGATCCAAAAGACTTGGCTGCCAGCCTCACTTCGTATAACATTACAATTTGTTGCTATCGCATTCATTACTTCACCCTTGCGGTGAAACTGTGACTTTTTCTTTCTCCATCTTGATCTTTCAACCCTTCTTTCTTTTTCTACCCTTTCTCTCCATGGTTGCATTTCCCGCTTCCTCTTTTTTTCCCATCCCTTTCTCTCGCTCTCAATTTATTCCTTTCTCTTTAGTCCATTATCTCTTCGTCTTTCTCCTTCTCTCTTTCCTTCTTTCTCCGTTTCTCTCTTTCTTTCTCTGTTATACTTTACTCTCAGTAAGATGGAAAACTGGGCGAGTTGGAGCAGATTCATCGTCGCTAACAGCGCGAAAAAACACAGACTAAGACGAGAAGTGGACACGACACAGCGCTGACTTTCAACTAAAGTTTTATTGAAAAACGAGACATATATAACATATGAACAGAACACCTCGTGACTGATCCGGCCGTTGCCTATCGACATAGTAAGTACACTGCGCACCCAAGCATTGTCAAGTGGACACTGCAGATATAATACAAGTACAAAAAGAAAATGAAAAAAAAATAATAAATAAATAAAAAAAATAAAAAACACACGGGATCACAAATAATCCTCATCCACTATCTAATATGACACCTTCTTTATCAAGTAAAGCAATGGATGGCTGACTGACGCATTGAGACCCTTTCTTATTTATAAAAAACGCCTCCATTATCTCTCTTGATAGTTTGTCTGGGTGCCTGAAGAGCACGTTTGTTTTTTTCAAAAAGTGGGTAGCACTCACAATCGCGACAATGCATAGACAAATGCGAATGCGCAAAGCCTTTCAATGAACTGTGGTGTTCCCTCAGCCGGATATTCAGGCATCGCCCGGTCTGACCTATGTACTGACGACCGCATGAAAAAGGAATGGAATACACAACGTTCTGCATGCAAGGAACAAACTTCAGAGCATGTTTTATACTGCATTGCTGAGCAGTTCTACTCTTTTTTCTTGTTTATGCGCCTATTTAATGCCTGGCATATTCCTTTTAGCTTGGTTTTACTTGAAAACCCGACGTTTATTTTAAACTTAGATGCGACTTTCTTTAACCTGTGGGAAAAGGAATGTACATATGGGATGTAGACGGAACGGCTGTAATCGTTTTCTTTTCTTAGTGAGGGCTGCCCCTTGATATCGCGCAGCAACTTTTCGCAGGTCATAGAAATCAGTGATTTAGGATAGCCTGCTTCACGCAGCCTTGTCGTGTCGTGCCGTGTCGTGTCCACTTCTCGTCTTAGTCTGTGTTCTTCGCGCTGTTAGCGACGATGATACTTTACTCTCTCCCCACCTCTTTTCCGTCCTCTCCCCTTTCATATCTCTCCTCCTCACATTCACTTCCATTTCCACCCCTTGGTATACTATAATATACTATGCTCGCGTGCCTCGATGGCCGAGTGGTCAGTAAGGAACAAAAGATAGCCGAGTGGTTCTGCAAAAGATAGCCGAGTGGTTAAGACCCTCGGCTTTGGATCGTATGTACGTGGGTAGAATTTCCCATCTCGAACACATTTTCCCCATGTCTTTCCCCATGTTTTTTTTTCCTTTTTCTTGCTGTATTGCCCTTTCTTTCTCGTTTTCTCTTTTTCTGCAGTCGTTATCTCGTCCACCACATTTGTCGCATCCCACGCTGGAGAAATCGACGCACGTGTTCTAGAAGCGAAACAGGAGATGAGGAAGACGAAGACGAAGAAGAGGGCGCAGAGAATGCGTACAGGTTCATATCACGATAATTAGATGTGAAGCATCTTATGGCGAAGCTTAATCCGGTGGTGGTGATGGTGGTGTGCCGCGTGACCACCCTTACTGCGCATGCGCAAACCCTTTAAAAAAAATAAAAAATAAAAAACCTTATCTCCCCCTCTCGTTCTCTAGGCATACCTCCCCGCGGCAACCAAACCCCTCACTGCGCATGCGCCTCCCTCCTCTCTCCCCTCCTACGCTCCCCCCCTCTCTCCTCTAGGCATCCCTGCCCACGGCGTTCACACTCCCACTGCGCATGCGGGTCCCCCCCTCTCTCTCCTTTCCTACGCTCCCCCCTCTCGCCTCGCGACGCCGACGCCGGCAGCGTCTGCTAGCGAGTTTGTTGGTTGAAAAAAAAAACCGACTGCTCGCGCTGCACAACCGTTCACTGGCCACCCCGTATATATGGCACTGGATCTTGACCTGCTAGGTGGTGCCGTTGGGAGATTTCTCCTGTGCGTTGTTGAACAATAAAAATTCGCAGCGTGCGCGTTAACTAAAAGCGGACTGCGGGTCTCTGTGTCCACTCGGAGTCTCTGTCTCTCATTGCCCATTAGCTGCGATTGGCATGTTCCAGTAGGAAACACCGCTCCATTACTGCGTGCTTTGCGCCTCCCCAGTTTTCTCTCCTGCGCAACGCTGCGATGAGCGCCAGCGTCAACGCCGCCGCGAGTGTAAGCGTTGGCGCCCGCTGCTTCACATCTACACATGGCTCCCTTTAGCGGGAGATGGCGTAATTTTTTTTTAACACGATAGTGTTAAAGAGCTCGTTTCGTAGAAATTCCGGCGTCGGTGTCGGCGTCGTTGGTTGTGAGCGAAAAATCATTATCTTGTCCGTGAAGGAAAAATCGAGAAACATGCAAATAAAATAAATAATACAAATTGCCCGGTCTGAGTGAGGATCGAACCCTGGCCGTCTGAGTACCAAGCAGGTGTTCTACCACACAGCCACGCCTCTGCTTGGAAGTACAGAGAACATAAGTTCTTCTGCTTGGAAATGCAGTGAAAATGACTTTCATGCTTCACAAACACACGCGTCCTGTACATAGGCGTCGCAATATGACATGTAATGTCGCAGTAATATTGCGTGGTACAAGCGCACATTGCCGTCGGGTGTCAGAACATGTGGCTATCATAACGACTTCGTGGTTTAAAGCCGGCCACCCATTGCAAAAGGCACACACGTTACTGCGCGTATTCGCTTAACAATACGTAGTGGGTGCATAGCAGTACGCACTAAGTGGTTAAAGTACGCACTAGGGACAGAATAACGCTATCGCGTTGAACTTTTAAAGGGGCCCTCCAACACTTTTAAAGCCCCTATTTTTATTTGTGTTTTGCGTGGAGTGATGGCTCGGGATAATTTTAGCATAGGTCTAAGCGCCGATATCAAATGATTTAGTATTTTAATCACGACATAAAATCACTACATCGCTGCCGAACGCATCAGCACGTAGTGGCGCTCGCTAGAACTGTTGCGGGCGGAAATGACGAATATTGGCAGCAGCCTATGATTGGATAAGTGTAACATTAGAAGAGATTAGAAGAGATTAGAAGAGATCCATCAGAACTGAGATTACTAATGTGTTTCATTTTTATTTCCTGTGCTTTTTCTTTGAACCCCGAACAGACGCGACCGCAAAAAAAAAAAAAAAAAGATCACTACGACTAACGACTACAAAGCCCGACAGAGACGCTGGCGACCATTTCGGCTTGCGCGGGTCGGATTTCCATACGAAAGGCTTCCCTCTCTCTGTTCCCTCTTCTTGCTTCTGTGCGTTTGCGAGCTGCCTCTTTCGCACGTGCGGTAGGCTCTTCATTGTTGGTGAAGGGGTTGAATGCACCCTTGTAGTTCGTCGGGCGGCTCACCGAACAACTCCTCAGAATGAGAGGAGGGAGTGGACATGGAATGTTGTAAAGAACAGTAGAAAATACCTCGCTTCGAAACAGTAGCGCCCGCTCACGTTCTGACAAGTCAGGCGTCAGGCACCACGTTTGCTACTATGGTGACGACGTCAACAACACGTTGGAAAGGACAAGCAACAATGGTGTGCGAGCTTCCCCTACGTAGGCGCTTCTACCTCACTTCATTGGGCAGCCCGCATACGTCACAGGGCGAGTGAAATGTGGTCAGGTGACCGCGCGAAAATCAAGTTGAGGGTAGGGATTTTTTTTCTTGTATTTTGAATTTTCTAAACCGAATAACTTAGGACTGCGTGCCGTTATCACTACCGTTCTTGCGGCATTAATCTGTCTGTACTTCAGTCTACACAACCCACGAGTAAAAAGTGCGGGGTTGAATAGTGTTAGAGGGCCCCTTTAAAGACGAAGCTTAAGGGTCCCGCAATTTTTCACTTCGCGGCTGCATAACTAACGACATTTTTACAAACCTCCGCTGCCAAAAGGCAGCGTAAACGTGCAAGAGCTTTCGTTCATCCCGCATCATTCATTTTCGTTCCGCGTGTCAATTCGTGCTGTCACTGTGCCGTCAGCCTCACCGTTTTCTTACACTTTATTTTCGAAACATACGACCACCATTTGTGAAAACGAGAGAGTGCCGGGTTTCACTCGACGTACCGTGGCGACTCTTAGACGACTAAGACAATATTTAACATTCTACGTGTGCATTCAGAACCGACAGAAAGAGCGCCACAACATTCTTATCTGTATTTATTTGCTTCATTCTCTTCACTGTTTCTCAGAATATTTATGACACCGTGGAGTAACAGCGCTACAAGGTTAGAACGCGGACTGCAAGAAGAGATTGACGCAGCGCTGACACAGCACAACGCCACACTATCACATTACTTTGGTAGCGCCCCCAACCTCGTCACACAGACAGTCGGTGGCCGTTCACAACTACAATTGCGCGCAGCTATCGCAGTATTCTTCAGAATATCTAAAGGAGCTTGTAAACTTTTTCTACTGCGATAGAAAAAACACGCGCGTGATACGTTATGCATGGTGCAGCTTTTATCGACTGTAGTATTTGCTGTTCGTGCCAATCACTGGTCACTATGTTGTGTAAAACGAGAATTAATTTACCGTGTTCCATGTTCCCTCTTGTGGTTGTGTTTTCTCGCGCCTTAAAATCGATTATGAACGTAGACCAACTCGCCCGACAAAAACTTCCCATAACGTAGTTGAATCCTTTTGCAGTTAGATCCCTCTCTTGGTGTTCGCTCAATTTTGTGCTTTTATTTTCGATCGAATACCGACGTTTCAAGTTGCATCAAAAAGGCCGAACAGGCGTTCGCAGAAGCCAAACTGGCCGCCCCAGCTACACCATGACTTGACTAGAGGCCAGACGCACGTCGCGTCTCCCCTCTAGCCGAGCCATGATCAATAACGCGAAACGCCACGCTGCAACAACTTCAGCGAGGACGCAACGCACTTTCAGAACGGTGACTGGTCCACTGTAAAAAAACATGTATCTCACCGAAGAGCTCAATGTAAAGATACGTGGTCACTACGCAATCGGACGTTCCAGCAGTTGACACGCGATATGACAGATGCGACTGCAGTCTGAACGAGTCTTTAGGACTTACTTTACCTGCTCAATGCGCTTCTAAAAAATCCACGCATATCCACGAAGTGAATGCCGATGATTAGCCAAGCAGTGTGCATCGGATCGTGGTCTTCTATATTGTTCATGCAACAGCCTTTTATTGTGTTCTTCTTAACCTTTTGTTCTGTCATATGCTTTGATTGATAGGTGGTTAAATGTCGGCTTTTTTACGGTGTTGTTGCCTTTTATTTTGTTTCTTCTGGTTAACAGCCTTTTGTTAGCCTTCTTTGTTATTCACAGATGTTTCGGTTTGTTCACATGTTGTTGGCGTTGCCGCTTTTATGCTGTTGTGGCCTTCCATTTTGTTTTGGTTAACAGCCTTTTATTTTGTTGTTGTTAACCTTTTGTTCTGTCATATGCTTTGATTGATGGGTGGTTAATGTCGGTGTTTTTACAGTGTTGTGGCCTTTTTTTTGTTTGTTCTGGTTAACAGCCTTGTGATAACTTTTTTTTTTGTTCGCAGATGTTTCGGTTTGTTCACATGCACCTGCGCTACATCTGCTGTAGACGCCGGACAGCAGATCTACGGACATAGTGTGGTCTGAAGGTGCTTCGTCCCTAAAAGTCACAGTTTCGCCGCAAGAGCAAAGCAATGAATGCGATAACAAGAAATTGGAATGTCACACGAAGATCGACGAGCAGCTGAATACTTGCAGCTTCCCGCTGAAGCACGAAGAAGGACGCTCGAAGAGGACGCTCATTTATGCACAGGGTAAGCGTGCACTAACAACTATCAGAATTGTTACGCCTTTCTGTTTGAGCAACGCGCAGCAAGTTTCGACAACGCACAACCCGACGCTCTTTAATACCACTTCTTCTAAAGTGCGGGGCGCGAATGATCCCTCTCTGTCTCCTGCCACGCGGTGGCGTCTGACGCAAGGTGCGCGCAGTGTTCTTTTTTTTTTTCGTTCCACTTCACGAGTGGGTCCAGAAAGGGGTCGGCCCCTCTTTCGTGTGCGTCTCAAGGGCAGTTTTCAAATTTAAAGAAAATGTAAGAGCGTTGCTTGACAGAAAACACGCTCAAGCTCCTCCGAGATCTGCATACCGCCAGCGGTTTGTGGTGTCTATAAAGGGCTTGCCGTTATTATGCCAGCCCATGCATCGGGCGTGGCTTAGTGGTCAAACGCAGCGCGCTGCGGTGCGAGGAGTCGCTGGTTTGAATCCCCAATCGGGACATACATATCCGGGGCATGACGGCGATGGCGGCGCCAGACGGTGACGGCAAAAATAAGCCGAAAGTGTTCATATAATTGCTATCTCTATAAAAACCGTCAAAACCGTTTCAGGGTTACTATAACGCAAGAAGGCATTGTCGTCATTTTGGTATAGCGGTGGAATACTGAAACTTTAATAGATTGTAGCAAAGTCCATGGAATTTTGAAATAAGGAATTTTGCTCAAGCGAGGAGAAATGACTAAATAGGCTTTTGCGAAGAACAAATCCCGAACACGATGTAAATGGCAGGAGAAATGTTTTTGTGAAAGGCTGTTTTATTGCTGCGGTTGACGCAAATGGGGCCGACAACCGTATTAGGAGCTGTGGGCTTCATTTTCTGTTAAAATGAAGTTTGATATAAACATGTTATTACAGAGAAAGTGAGCAAGTTGAACGCAGGACCTACATTTTTTGTTTTGGAAGAACCGTATGAATGCGTCGTACCTGCGAAAACAAATTCAAGGAAAACATTTTGTATGACGGTTTTGTTGAAATATTGGGCGATTGTAAAATTAAAACAATCCCTTGGCAGAATAACTTGCAATGTCGACATGGAACATTTCACATGCCCGGAAGATCCTTACTTTGTGAAAATATAATGCCGATCATGCGCTTCAATGATTTTGGGACGGACTCTTCGCTGGGCTGTTCCAAACGTTTATGAACGCTACATAAATGAAAGATATCATGTCAATGGCCGCCGACAACAAAGTTCCTTTGTACTTTAAGCTCTTTCTGCTGTAAATATCTACACTTACGTATCTCCAGGACAACAGCAAAAGAAGATTCTGTCTTGTTTTTTTTTGTTTTTTTTTGTACAAAACTGCATGGTTGCCGTCTTCTCTGAAACGTTCTTATCGGTTAGTATTGGAACGGAGTCTCATGTTCTTTTTAGCGTTTATGTTATGCGAAAGAACGCAGCTATGAAAAGAACTGCTCATTATCCGGGCCAAACTAATGCACCCGAACTTCTCGTAGCTAAGATTGCGCAGCTTCTCCACTGAGACCTGGGAGGCACATCTTTATGCCTCAGCTACCCAATTGTGCATTATGAAAGAATGACATTTCACTGTGCGCTGCGTTATAAAGATGTGTCGTAAAGCTAGTCCGCAAGCTCTAACGAAACCGCCTTTAACGCTCGAAGTTTCCCTGGGTTCTCCGAGCCGTCTGTGCCAGCGGGCACACTTAGAAATCTCTACAAATCGCCATAGCAATTCAACGCTGTGCTTTTTTTTTATTCTCGCACCATTGCATTGTGTGATGCGTGTTAGCCGGAGCACATTTCACATTTGCGACATTGTGGGGTTTCCACTTTGTATCACATTGGAAGCGAGATGGTTTCAGTAAATAATGAACTCGCTTCTCTTACCAATCGTAGAATTGCGTATGACGGGCCACCAGCTTACATAAGGCAGCCATTCTCGCGCGTCCCTAATCCGTAGTCCGTAATGGTCAGGCAATCACTTATTCAGTGCGCTTGCTCAAACACAAGGCAAAGCGTTATTAAGAATGCAGTAATTGTGCTCGCACTCTTTACTGCGCCGCAAAGTTATGAGCGCATGGTGACAAGCTTTATGTTGAAATCTAAACCAGCCGCTTTACGTGGCCCGCCTTCATTAGTCACGTCCGAAATGATTTCGTCATGTCATGTCGGCGTTAAGCTTACTTTATGCGCCTAAAAAATAACTTTCGATAAAATCTTGGTTCACAAATGATTGCTGGCTAGCAACTATTATCTGCGCTTAGCTGATTCATCAGTTTTTATTATCTTCGCTTTAGAAGAAGGTAGTATGTCGTGAAAAAGAGCGTTTCTTTAGGACTTCTATCACACTATTAGTGTGACTTCTAGCACTGGCTCACTCTAGACCCGGGGTCTCAAACTCATCTCAACTAGCGGGCCGCAGTCCCCCCGAAATTTAGTCCAATAAGCACCGAAACAATGAAGAAAGTTAGAGTGGAGGGGGGGGGGGGGGGAGAGGGAAAGGGGGTGATTTGAACAAAATTTGACCTAACGTTGCTATTTATAAGAATGTCTTTCGCGTGAAGGGAATTTGACGTACGTTTCGAGAAATATATCGACACCACTGTGATGATATCTCTAAACTTCTGAAATAAAACATTTTTTTTCAATGCCAAGCATTTCTTACCGAACTTCGGCGACTTTTCTATCTATCTATCTAAGTATCTATCGAGCCGCCTACGACTTTGTGCTCTCCTGGCCGTATCGTTAATGGGATTTATACCAAATTTGGTATGGCATAACATCACTGTATGACGAACATAAAGGGCTGGTCATATCATGAAAATCATGACTAACTTGTCATGAAAAGTATGATTTACATGCCACGCTCATGGCGCGCTCGCGGCCGTTTCGTTAGCTTGATATACACCAAATTTGGGATTGAGTGACATGACTGCATGACGAACATAAATGACAAGTGGTAATATGAAAATCATGACTTCATGAGCGACATGACTTGCATTCCACGCTCATAGCGCGCTCGCGGCCGTTTCGTTAGCTTGATATACACCAAATTTGGTATTGAGAGACATGACTGTATGACGAACATAAATGACAAGTGGCAATATGGAAATCATGACTTGTCATGTGCGACATGACTTGCATGCCACGCTCATGGCGTGCTCGCGGCCGTTTCGTCAGCTTGAGGTATACCAAATTTGGTATTGTGTGAGATGACTGTATGACGAACATAAATGACTAGTGGTAATATGGAAATCATGACATGTCATGCATGAGCGACATGACTTGCATTCCACGCTGATGGCGCGCTCACGGCCGTTTCGTTAGCTTGATATACACCAAATTTGGTATTGAGTAACATGACTATATAACGATCATAAGTGGCAGGTGATAACATGAAAATCTTGGCATGCATGTCATCTACAATGCCATTTACATGCCACGCTCATGGTGCGCTTGCGTCCAGTTCGCTAGCTTTACATGCACCAAAATTGGTATATCGCGACGTGACTGTATGACGAACACAAATGACCGGTCGCAACATGTAAAACATGACATGCAAGTTATGTAAAGTATGATTTGCTTCTTCCTGGGTGCTTCGCATTACATCGATTCCCACAGTGCGTGGGATCCGCCGGCTTTTTCTGCGGTGAGGTTTCAACATACAGTGACCGCATGGGGTGGCTCAGAAAAAAAGTGCTTGAAACCAGTCGCTTTTCTGTTGCTCCTCCGAACAAAGCAATAATAGTCGCAATAGGCGAGAAGATAACGCGTGTAACATCTAGAAAAATTACAAATGTTTATTCCTTGCGAAGCAGCGGGCCGCATGCGGCCCGTGGGTCGCGTGTTTGAGACCACTGTTCGTGACTGTTCGAAAACCGTTGAATAACGTTTGCCTGGACTATATTGTCCTAGAAACAATGGCCGCTACGAGTACTTTAATAAATTTATTACTAATAATTATTGTTAAGTAGGAATGAGGAAAAAATTACACCCTTTGAGTGATATCAAGACATCGGAGAACAGCTTGGCATGCACATTACGAGGTATCGTAGACGCAACTGAAAAATCCCTCCGCAGAACCGATGATAACTGGTAAGGTGCTTGCATTGAGTAAAATTTGGAAACCAGTGCAGATCCATACAGGAGCAGTAATTTTCGGTGATATATAGCGAGTGTACGTGCCGTACGCCAAGTATGTAAAGTTATATTACGATTCAGGCCTTTGGTTAAGGTATCAGCAGCGTGCGAGCATTACTTTTCATAACATGTTCCCCGGTATATTTTAATTACACTAGGACAAGTAGCTTATGGCTCATATTCTCTCGAGGCGTAAATGACCCAACTACAAGCTACTACATACATACATACATACATACATACATACATACATACATACATACATACATACATACATACATACATACATACATACATACATACATACATACCGTATTTTCTCGCATATAATCCGCACCCCTAACTTTGAACTCCCCGAAAAAAAAAGAAAAAAAATCCTCGCGTATAACCCGCATGCTTAGCTTTAAAAAAAACTGTTTTGGGAAGTCACAACTGCACAGTCACAATCTCGTTTACAAAAGAACTTTATTTCGAAGCGATCGCCGCAACGTTGACGGCGCCGATTCCCGTTCCTTCAATCATCGCCCGACTCACCGCTGTCGCTGCTGCTTCCGAGGCTTCGTCGCCACTCTCGAAGACGCAATCGTCTTCGGTGCCATCCAAGCAATTGCTGATAGCGCACTTTTTGAAGCTCTTGCGCACCATGTAGGCCGGAATCGCCCCCCACGCATCCACGATCCACTGGCACAGCAGCGCAATGTCTGGCCTCCGCACGCGCCCCGTCGGTGTGAGGGCGTAAAGGCCGTCGGCCATCCACTCGGCATACAGCCGCTTCACGTGCGCCTTGAACGGCTTATTGAGGCACACGTCCAGTGGCTGTAGCATGGAAGCCATGCCACCGGGTATGATCACGAGGTCGGTGCAGTGGTCAGCGAGGCGCGCTTTCACTGCGTTAGTGCAGTGGCCTCGAAACGAGTCCAACACCGGCATCGACCGCCGTGCCAACATGGCGCCCGGCCTCTTCTCCCAGATCGTGCGAAGCCAGTCACAGACGAGGTCACCATTCATCCACGCGTTATCTTCGGTTCGCACAACAATCCCTGGTGGCAGTGGAGTTCTGGGTAGCGTTTTGCGCTTGAAGATTACGTACGGGCGCAGTTTGGTACCGTCCGCCAAAGCGCACAACGTTACTGTGCAGCGTAGTTTGGTGTTTCCGCCCGTCAGTAAGCTTACAGATTTCGAGCCCTTTTAGATGCGAATGCATTTCTTAGTCGGGCTATGTCAGGCGCATCCGGCGGCGTCCGCGGAGGAGGAGGAGGAGGATAGCTTGAGGAGGTTTCCGCGCGCCGGCAGGTGTTATCTCTCCGCTCTCACTCCCTCTCCCATAGCAACAGCTGCGGGCGCGCGCGCTTATCCTCGCCCCTAGCAACCGGAGCATGTGGTGCGAAGAGTGTAGGAGAGGGTAGGTGCAGTGCTTCGCCGCTCCTTCTCTCGCCGTTCGCTCTCTCTCCTCCCTGCGCCCCACTTTCCCGTCCGCTCGCGCCTCACTCTCGACCGTTCGCTGGCTGGGCGCCTCTCAAGGCGATGGCAGAAGTCGGTGTCGGCGCAAGAAATGCATTCGCATTTCCTCACGATTCCCTTCGGGGAGGTGGGGGCATTTTTTTTCTGCAGAGTGCTGTTCATGGGCATCTCGATGCACACGGGCGTTTGATCGGCATTTCCCACCTGGGAAAGCAAGTAATTGTGCTCCTTCCGCAGCGCGATGACGTAACGTTGATAGCTCAACAGCTTATCCTCGTAGGCGTTGGGAAGCCGCTGGCACATAGTCGTTCGCCGCCGCATCGAAAATCCGTGCCTGGCCATGAATCGCTGGAGCCATCCACGGCTCGCACGAAACTCGCGTGAGATGTTTATCTCGCGGGCCAACCTCAGCACTTCCATTTGCGCCATCTCCGTTGACACAGCGTGTCCGCGACTCCTACGCTCCTCAATAAATTTGACAAGCTGCGTCTCAAGAAGGGGGGTACGCACCAGTCTTCGGGCCGCGAAATTCTCGCTTCTCCTTGCGTGCACTTTCGAGAGAGGCCTTTTTTTTCGCCAGTCGCGAATGCAGGACTCGTCGACGTCGTGCCTCCTCGCAGCAGCTCTGTTGCCGATTTCTTCCGCAGCAGCTATAATCTCGAGTTTTTCTTTCGCGGTGAAAGATTGCCGCCGAGACCCACTCAAGGTGCCTCACAAGACAAGGCTGACCAACGGTGCAAACTGGCCACACCTGACTCGGAGATAGACGCTGTCAAATCGCTGTTGTGACGCTGTTGACCAAATCAAACAAAGCACGCAAAAAGTGAATAAACACGCTACGGAGGGGATCTGTCTATGGCCTGTGTTGGCTTTTATTGTCTTTGCACCAGACGATGCCGATGGGGATGCGGACTGCACGGCAGGCCATGCACTGCCGCGAAGCCGACCTCTGCTTCCGGATTATTCGCAGATAACCCGCACCCCCACTTTCCAGGCGATCTTTTTCAATTTTTGGTGCGGGTTATATGCGAGAAAATACGGTACATACATACATACACACATACATACATACATACATACATACATACATACATACATACATACATACATACATACATACATACATACATACATACATACATACATACATACATACATACATACATACGTGCGTACGTACATATCTATCTGTCTATCAAGATTGTCACCCTCAAACTTGTAAAAGATATGTAATGCGCAGTAGCTCACAAAAATATAAGTGAGGCCGTCGGCACAAAGAAAGACTTCTACGTGCCTTTTTTTTTCTTCTCGTTCTAAGTTCACGTACTTTTTTCGCTACCGTGAATCATCTCCATTCGCACCCCGCTATACACTTGCTGAGGTTTCTCGGAAAAAAACTTTCTTTCCATTCTGCCAAAGCTCCTCTCGTGCTGGAACACCTACGCCCACTAGTTCACACGTTAAGTTATTTTTTTACATCACTATACATTCTGCTCCAATGTTTACCTTCTTTTTTCAAAGTAGTGCCGCGCCGCACCCACCAAAGTAATATACATTACATGCTTTATTTTTTGTTCATATTTCAATCTTTGGAGCGCAAAGTCGATGCTTTGAAGCTTCGCGTTTGCTCAAAGTATACTTCTGGCGCCACTTCACTGCACGGCTTATTTTATACATCATTAGCAAGTTCGCCGCGGTGAAGAAAAAAAAATGACAGACCAAACATAAAAAGACGTAAAAAAACGGAGTGAATGATTTGAAGCACCGTTTTCGTGCCGCGCACGCGAATGACCCGACTTCTTTTCTGGCTCCTCGTTGACCTGGGAATCTTTCATCTCGCTTGATGGAGAGGCGTAGCGGAGAACCGAAATTACAGACTCCTCCAGAACAGCCCGCGCAAGACAAACAACACTTTGAGCTGGAGAGTGGTCTGTCGAGAAAGAATATTTGGCTGCTCTTACCGGCCGCCGGCCTCGCGAAATTCGTCGCCGAGAACAATTGCCGCGGACTAGCTTTCTGACTTTTTCCACCCCACGCCATAACAGATGTATTTCGTGTTAGATTTAGGGAAAAGAACCGCAAGCCTTGTTTCCAGTTTGTGAATAGATCGCGAAAAAAAAGGTACTCTGTCATTATAGTGAAGACATTTTTCACTAAAATTATTTGTCAGTTGTCGCGTGAAAACCAGAAGTAATCGGGAATTTCATGCGAATCGGTTGTGGGGTTTTTACGTTCTCTTCTACATATTCTGGTTCTAGTCCAAATTACCTCAAACCTGCATCAGTAAACAGTCAGCAGCAATTCCAAATTTACACCGAGTACACTGTAAAAAATGTATGTTAAATAACAAAATTTACAGGTATTTTCTGTTTTACCTACATGAAATTTCTTGGATTCGGCAAAAATGAATACTCTGTTTTTGAAATGATGTAATTTGTCAGTTCAACCCTGTAAACAAATAGTTTCTGTGAATATCAGAGCCACTTCGTAATAATACCAATCGTTGTTAGATTTTACCTGTTCTTTCACAGAAAAGTTATGTTAGAGCTCTCAAGACCTTGGGCATCACATCAATTCGCCTAAAAGTTTTCTATCGTGCTTCATCCGCTGCAAAAGTGCGACGTTTGGTAAAATAAAAGCCTTCTCTACAGCAAAGCGTGAACTCGACATTGACCATCTTGCAAATTAGTAAAATTCAGACTTCGAGAAAAATTAATGCCAAACTCGACAAATACCAGATGCATGTCGGCGGTCGTGTTATGTGCATTCTGTTGAGAAGTTCTAGATAATAATGAACGCTGAGAAGGACATGAAAAGTGCTGCGCCGATGCCGCACTACACTCAATTAGCAGGGAATGCCGCAAAGCAATGCGGATACTGGACGCCATTGAGAACAAAGCGTGCAATGCTTTATTATTTGAACTCGGTACTAGGCAGACAAAATCTCTATAGCATAACAGAACAAATGTGCGCAATTACAAAAAGACTGTTTTCTGGGAAGAAATTATAAATGTAGAATCTCTGTAGAAAAGCAGAAAAGTAATAACAGAGAGTGTACGCAAAACTACAGAAAACTACTAATACAGAAAACAGACAAGAACAGAACTGTTACGTCACTCAATTTGCCAAGCATTTTCTGTATTTCTCACAGGATTTTTTTACAGTATAGGCTTGTTTTAAAACAAGCTAGCGTGATCTTAATCTTCTTTTTTTCTAAACAGTCATACAGCTTGATAGTGAGAAACATGCATAATACAGCTCCTTCTACAAGAGTCAGCGAATAGTATCACATCCTAAATCGTGGGGATTGAATAACGTTTCTGTTTGCGGAACCATAAACTTTCTCGCTCCTTTGTAAGGGTGTGGTTTTAATGTCAAGTTGGGTTTCAAGTTCAATGACGTAACAGAAGACAGTGAACTCTCAACTGAACGAACGTCGTTTTAACGAATATTTCAGAATAACGAACTTTTAGGAAATCCCCGGTGGTTTTCCTATGCATTTCATAAAAATAGTGAATATTTGACTTGAGTGAACTTGATCTGCGGACACGGGTTATTTTTTAGATAAATTTAGTGAAGTTTCGCGCTCTTTATCAGTGGCGTAGCCGATGTGTGCCGCCCCCAATTCGCCCATAGTAGAGTGTAATAGTACACTCTACCCATACATCGGCGTTGGTGCAACATCGCTCTTGCATGCAGCACTGCCGAGGCCAAGCGGCTGGGTGGGAGACGAAAATAAGTCACGTGCGCTTCAGTGCATGCTCATAGTGGTAAGATTGAGAAATTGTTTCCAGTGTTCATCCGAAACCGAAAAAAAAGAGTGCGATGAAGAAGTTGTAATGACTGAGGCAGGTTTAAATCCTGTATCTCTAGCCGAGGCTGTAGATATATTAGGAAGTTGCGAGACTTCGTGTCACAGCAACAAGATCTGCCATAGACAGTGCACAGGAACGTAGGCTCTTTGGAAAGCCTAGTCTCGCCTTGCGTTTTAAGGGCACCAGTAGAAATGAAAATGGGAGAATTATTTTCAAAAAATTGGGGGACCCTTAAGCTTTACCTTTAAGAGTTGAATGCGATAGCGCTATCCTGTTCCTTGTGCGTACTTCAATCACTTAGTGCATGCAATGTAATGGGTAGCATGCTTTAAAAAACGAGCAATTATGCGCGGGAAATGCAGTAAATGCTTTCGAACTTGCTATGCACCCACCACGTGGTGTTAAGGGAATAGGCGCAGTAGGGTGTGTGCCGTTTGTAATGGGTGGCCGGCTTTAAACTATGAAATCGTTATGATAGTCACATGCTCTGACGCCCGATGACAATGTACGATTGTACCACGCAATATTACTGCGGTATTACATGTTGTATTGTGACGCCTGTATACAGGACGCATGTGTTTGTAAAGCATGAAAGTTATTTTCAGTGCAATTCCAAGCAGAGGAAGTATTTTATGCGTAATCCCAAGCAGAAGCGTGGTTGTGTGGTAGAACACCTGCTTGCCACGCAGACGATCTAGGGTTCGATCCTCATTCAGACGCGGAAATTTTAGGGGCGAAGCTCCTTAGGGTGCGGGTCTGTCCCTCCTCTGTAGTAGTAGGTAGGTAGGTAGGTAGCCACGTGTAGTGGAATGTACCCACTACACGTGATAACGATGAAGTATAAGCGCGTTCCAGTATAGTGGATTGTACCCACTACACGTGATAACGATGAAGTATAAGCGCGTTCCAGTATAGTGGATTGTACCCACTACACGTGATGACGATGATGCTCGTGACCATGAAATATAAGCGCGTTCCAGACCACACATTCTCTTTCTGCCATGGATGAAAACGATCGAGCTTGGCCCACTCATCATCATTCACTTCGTGGATATGGCGTGATTTTTTTATTATTTTTTTTATTTGCATCTTCCTCGATTTTTCGGTCACGGACAAGATGATGATTTTTCGCTCACAACCAACGACGCCGACGCTGACGCCGGAATTTCTGCGAACCGAGCTCTTTAACGCTATCGCGTTAAAATAAATTGCATTTCACACGTTTGACTTGATTTCTGCTGTGTCCAATGTTGTTCGGTATTCCAGTGAATATTCAGTTTAGTGAATTTTCAGTTAAGTTACCATTTCTTTGGGTCCCTTGAAGTGCCCTCAATTGACAGTTCACCGTATAACGAATGATGCCCTATTAGTTTTGCTGAGGCATACAGTTGATTTAAGGCATACAGTTGGTTTAATAATGGCATAATAATTTAAGGCATACAGTTGATTTTGAAGGGCGGGAGATTGCATCAAAACGTGTCTTACGTGTCTTGTAGCTTTGTGATGAAGGCTGTGCCGGAACGTAATTATAAAATGAAACCAGTTTTTCATTAGCAGAAGTCGAGAAGGTAGGTGTAACTTATGTCTTCATGGTTACCACAGCTGTGTTGTATTCCCGCTCATAAGCGTGCGCAGTGTTCCCCTATGGGGGGGGGAGGGGGGGGGGAATGTTCAGCCTCACCCCTCCCGATAAGATCAATGTATTGGGGCAGACTTTGCGTTCCCTACTTAGGTGATTAGGGGGGGGCGCCCCCCCCCCCCACGTCCCCTCGTGCGCACGCCTATGCTTCCGCTGTTAGAGTGGCCATAGGCTGTACGTCCAGTGTACCGAGGGTAATTGAAGTCGCATTGTAGACGCTGCGATCATTGATGGTCCCAAAACTTTTCCATTTCATTAATCACAATTCCAATACACAAGCATTGCCGGCGTCGAAGCGGTGTATACGTAGGCAGAAGTACAAAATGTTCAACTTCTGTGAAATGCCTCACAATAGCTTCAAACATATGGCATATCAATTCAAATATTAATATGCCTCCATTGTACCGGAGAAAGAAGACTGTGCTTTATCTTCAGCGACTTCAAGGAATACAATACGAGTATATACGTAAAAAAAATCGTTTAGTGAAGGCGACCGAACAAAGGCTCCTACGTATTTTGTTTCGATGAATGCGAGCTCATAATGTCACACATAGCGTATTCAAGAATGTAATGATGATTTTTTCAGTTAATTCGATAAACCTAAATTGACTAAATAGGGTAAATTGGTTGCTTATTGTGGGACTTATTATCTCACAATATTCTGTGATGAAACGCAATTCCGCCTATTATTTTTTGGTGATATTTGCATAAACAGACAGGCAAGAATGTCTCGGGGTCGGCACAACGTTGTATGCCAACCGCGAAGTTAATATAGCCCACTTCAGGCTTTTTATTATGCTACTGAATGAAAGAAGATGAGAATTTTGAAGGCTCGTTGCTTTTTTTTTTTTTTTTTGGCACAACCTTAATTAAAACCTTATGCCATTATTCTATTGTGCAGCGCAGCTGTCAAGCTTTTCGTAATGCCCTTTCGCGTCGACGGAAGATCAAGCGGCACGCGCTATCTTTGTCCTCTTCTTCTGCTGCTTCGCTCCCAGAGTACCAGCGCCAATTTGTACGGCGTGGGTCGCAATAACAAAGATGGGCGAGAGAACGTGTATAGATGGAGAGAAAGAAAGAGAAAGAGGAATCCTTGGCGAGAAATATTTCTGGACGAGGCGGGATCTAAATCCGTGTACCCACGATCCGAAGGCGAGCATCGTAACCAAGCGGTTATCCAGGCGTGCTAGCAGAGCATAACATGACCGGTGTATAGGGTACTATAGCAGGGGGGTTGAGAAATGGAAGTGAGGCTGAGAAGGAGATATGTGAGGGAGAGGAGGAGGAGATAGAGTAAAGCATATCATAGAATGAAATAGATAAATAGAGAGAAA
The DNA here is from genome assembly GCA_030522465.1 of Rhipicephalus appendiculatus. Lineage (NCBI taxonomy): Eukaryota > Metazoa > Arthropoda > Arachnida > Ixodida > Ixodidae > Rhipicephalus > Rhipicephalus appendiculatus. The sequence continues at coordinate 19,741 of JALIZH010009782.1, forward strand.
CAAAGGGAACAAGAACAGAACAATAAGGAAAGACTGAACGAGAAAAAATATATGGAGAGAAATGGAAAGAGATAGAAAGGAAAGTGGGAGCGTGAAATAGAGAGAAAGAGAAGTAATGGTAAAAACGAGAAAGAAATACCGAAGGAGCGAGAAAGACAAAGAAATATATAAATATAGAGAAAGAAAGAAAGAAAGAAAGAAAGAAAGAAAGAAAGAAAGAAAGAAAGAAAGAAAGAAAGAAAGAAAGAAAGAAAGAAAGAAAGAAAGAAAGAAAGAACCAAAGAAACAAAGAAAGAAAGAAACGGAAATAAGGGGAAATAAAAAGGCAATAGTACAATAGAGAAAATAAAGATAAATCAAGAAAGAAATGAAGAAAGACATAAAAAATAACAATGAACATAAAAAGCCGCCCAGCTCCGCACTTCCGTCAGGCTTGGAGGCCACTTGTGCGAAGGTGCCTTAATTTTTTACTATCAACTCGAGCCAATATTCTTGCGTCACAGTAGAGTTTTGCCGGCTCTATTATCGGAGACTGCAGAACTGTTTTTGTAGCGGGAATTTATTACTCTAACAATCAACCAAACTACCACGAAAATTACTATCATGGTTGGCGCCTTCGCATGTGTAATTTTAACGCTTCGTTCTAACGGGGGTTAATGTGTCCTCAACATTTTGCTAAAAACATATATAAGGTCTCCTCGATTTGGCTGCACTTTCTGGACGCAGTTCACCAAAGTGCCGCGCCAGTTCCTCTAGTGTCAGTGCAGCCCGACACTAGCGGTTTCGGTGCAGCGGTCAAATCGAGGGCAAAAGTGCAGGCCATACCGATACCTTGGCTACTTGCACGAGACGAGAACTGGCGGGGAAGCTAGTGCTGAAGTGCCGATGAACTCGTGCAGCACGGCGTCAAATCGAGTGCAGAAGTGCAGGTGGCACGAGCTGCACTCGCCAAATCGAGCGCCGAAGGGCAGCACTCTTGAACTAGTGCAGAAAGTGCAGCCAAATCGAGGAAACCTATAAATAAGCATCGGTGAATGCACATTCTGAATATTAACCATCGTGATCCACTTTATAATTCACTGCGCACTTTGGGCGGCATATACATAACTATTACCTAGGCCCGAGCGTAAGTTTCTGAGACTTCTCACCTTTCTTGGAAGAGCGGAAGATGTCCTCTGGTTCCAGTCTCACGCCCGCCAAGCTCAAGTGAGGGGCCCTTGGCCGCGCATTAGCTGCCAGAGTGCCACCGCTTTCTCCTTGTTGGGGCAGGTCTTCTCCGACGTCGCTTGCATTTAGATTGGCCCGGTCCAGCGCCTGTGAAAGCAGCTTCGCTTCTTCTGATGACCAGGACTGGTCGTACACGACGCCTGAAAGAAAGTAGGCGACGTCTATATTTATAACGCACTTGTCACGAGCTAGCACCTCTTATTCGGGTGCACTTATGCAGCCTAAGAAGTATACAATAAATCAATAAAAAAAACCTTAAACAAGAGAAAACAGGATGCAAAAGAAAGGCAGGGACGTTAACCATTTCACACCCTGTTTGTCACCATTCACTGGGAAAGATAGAAGGGCAGAAAAAGGGTGAACGCCTCCTAAAAAACAAAGCCTGGTACGTGGGCCGGGAACGCGCTGCCCTACCCTCGGATTTCAACATACTCATTGAGTACATAGGCGAGCGCCTCTAACGCAAAGCTCTCACAGTTGCCTTGCAGCAGATACCAAGATTATGCCACGTGACTAAACGTTACGGTGGGGAGCGCTGTCCCAAGGTACCCAGTCGCAACACGCGGCAGGAGGCATGTCCTCCGAGATGGCGCGCTGGCTGGAGGCTTCCCCGTGGAAAAGAGAGCGACGTTACAGGCGTAGATTTTCTAGAAGGCGTTGAAAGGGTAAACAAGACAAGAATGGAAGAAAGAAGAACTTGTACGCTACACAGCAGGGTTATCCGCCCATGCGCACAAGGTCACGAACTGAGAACTATCCTTCTTTAACGGTTGTCCTTACAGTGAACTAGAATCCGTGATGTTAATGAAAACTTGCCCAGTATCCAGTATCTGCAGGTACCCAGTATCTGCAGTGCCCAGTATCTGCAGTGCGGATCGAGCTTATGGAGTGGCCATTCCACTGAGGAGTGTGCGTATCATGCTTAACGAAGAGAAACAAACACATAATTGAGTCTTTATGGTACTTCACGGGTGCTAAAAAAAAAGAGAAGTTCAAGATGATATATATGCTTAAGGCGACGAAAGCAACTTTCAGATGGAAATGCTCCTGAAACCAACGTTTCATCGAGAAGACAAGTATTTTTTTGATGGCCTGACGAAGAAAAGTGTTTCATCGGAGCGTTGTATCCAGCGCCATTCACTGTTGAATAATTTATCATACCTGAGCCATTGGGAACATTTATTTATTTATTTATTTATTTATTTACTTATTTATTTATTTATTTATTTATTTATTTATTTATTTATTTATTTATTTATTTATTTATTTATTTATTTATTTATTTATTTATTTATTCAGTCGGTACATGAACACGCTTTTGCAGCATTAGAGAGAACGAACTGAAATAACCGCCAGTTGACTCTCAGGAATTCATATTGACAAAGTTACTATTTATACACCTCGCAAAAACTCCTAGCCGAAGTAATAACTCATGGAACACGCAAGGCCAGCGCGTTTTTAAGGTGCCAAGCACGTACCTCCAGCTCAGTGTGGGCTAAGCGGTCACGCAATAAGGTCATCGTACAAGTGCAGCCGCCACTTATTTTTAAGAATGATAATGGGAAACTTTCATCCTTACAGCATGAGTGCAAAAAATACTTCAGCCGAGTCTCCGCCGTGCAATTGAAGGGGGACGTATGAATGGCGGAAGCGTTGGCAAAGCATCGCACTTGGCCAATGGGTTTTTTCAAATCTCGTACATTACATATTTTCGCCAATACGAATACAGAGTAGGTTCACGCGCCCCCCATCTACAATTAATTCGTGCACACCTTAGCTGCAAAATTAAATAGATATTGGGTACGTTCGCTCTAAAGGAAATTACCGCAAGACAAACTACAATCTGGATAAAGTGGAAAAGATTAGACATCAAAGTTGCGTAAAACTTGAGCAGGGCGGCGCAATATTACTAGCTCAGTGTCACTATTGACTTTGTCGCTTTACCTTTTTACTTTCCATTAGAAGGAATTTAATATAAGATGGTTGCTTTAGCCTCTTCAGTCCCAGTGACCCCATTTAGTGTCATTGCTTCGAGCAAGCGCAGCTCATTCTGAAGCAAATATTTTTTTACCTTCAACTTCGATTTCTCAATCACTACTTGCGTGAAAAATATCATGGATAAAAGGACCGAAACATGCATAGACGGAGAAATTTTTCGCTCAGGAAGTAGTTGAGCGTGGAACACTCTACCCACACTTTGTTGAATTTGTAGCGTGGAGAGCATCAGTTTACTTCATCTCAACGAGATGACGCTCCATGACCTGGCACCTGTAGGCACCTGTGCCGCACAGCGGGTTTTAAGATGGTATTACTCAGCAAACGTCAACTTTTCCGTGCTCGCAGACTATTCTGTGTAGTTTATTTTTACCCAGTATGTGTGACAACGCTACTGAAGTGTCTCCAATTAATTTGTATACATATTATGTGCGCTAAATTGCTGTTAACAGCTATTGACCTTAGAAGAAAGTTTATTTATTACATTTAATTAGTGAAAATAATTATGTTTCGGAAGTTTTTGCATTGTTTATTCAATATAATTTTTCTGTTTTGTGAAGGAAGCCTGTATGAATTTTATGCAGGTTTTGCACCAACAGACACTCGTGTTGAGGGTGTAGACCGCTTTCGTTGGCTTTAAGAATCCTGGTCACGGCACCAGTTAAGATCTCCCCAGGCTTGTAGGAGGCTCGGTGTTTCCCGCTACTTGGGCTGCCTCTTCCTTATCGTCTGGTTAAACAAAAGTAACGCGTTTTCTTACAGCTGTTGCACCAACCGTCTGAGCTAACGAGAGTCATTTGAGCAAATCATCACAGTTACATGAGATCTGTGTTAAGGCGAAAAACTTAGATGCCTACTTGAACGGGAAGTTTCACCATCGGCGGCGACCTTGCCACGGCGTCGGGATGGAGTTATGCAAAAAATTATCGTCACGTGAGTAACCATGTCACGTCATATCACACAAAACTTTTTGCCGTCGTCATGCCGTCATAAATTCTGACGTGGCGTCATGTGACGTAACGCCACATGATGCCATCGTAGCGCCCTCCTTTGGCCGGCTTACAAAACCGGAGAGCGTGCAACTTCAAGAGAAGAACATTAAGACGGCGCTTGGCAGTGGCACACGGAGCCTCGGTTCTTGTTCTCTGCTTATTATACCTCGACTGCGAAGAAAAAGGTGGGTTTTGCCTTCTAGTCGTCTTGGGTCAATGCACAAGGGACCCAGTGACTTTTATTGAGTGAGAATGCCGGTAAATTGTTGTGCACAAAGCAAGAAACTGAAACATTAATTAGGAGGAGTTTTGAGTAAGAAGAGCCTAATGCAGAGTCCGACAGCGCGAATATTTAAAACAATTCAATCAATCAAATCAACAAACAACTACCTACTTCATGCAAAGAAAGGGGGTAAACGAATAAAGCGGCATAAGCAACCGCTTGAAGAAGCCCTGTCCACCAGAATAGTATGGTCATTTGCCCAAACGCTTAGCTCAGTCACAGATACTCGAAGACATTCATTCTGTGACGTAGCTGTTTATAAAGAATGCAGAGCGCTTCAGTTCGGGACAAATGCTAGCGACAGTTCGAAAGAGGTAATCTATCTTCATTTCTTTTTCACCCGTGTGTCTGCAATTCTTTGTCATTGCTTGTTTTGGGCACGTCTGTCACAAGTTCTAGCTCCAACTGTCGTTTCGAAATTGCCTTTGGTCATGATAAATGTTCCTTTTTCCCCTTGAGGAACGGAACTTTTCTAGCATGCACTTCACCAAATGGAAATGCGTACATCGCACGTTCACTGCAGGGTACACTTACTTTCGCATGCTATACGACCTTCGCAGAGAAAAGGAAGTTCGGAGCAGAAATGGCCAATTTAACATTTTACCCAGATAATAACTTGATCATTGGCAACACAACAGTTGTTTCATAGCATTAGCATTGTCAGATGGGATTTTAGCAGCTCCACACCCCCCTCCCCTGGGAATTTCGAACTTGGCATGTGCATGTATGCATGCACACGCAAACACAAGAGCAAGAACGTACAAGTATAGTTGAACCCCCCCGTCCTCCCTCGAAAAAAATAGCTGTTTTATGATTTCTACTTTTTAGGCAGATGTTTAGCGAACGAAGCTTCTAAACATAGATAAACAACAACAGGGGAGGGAAGTCTAGAAAGTCAAAACGAAGGCTTTTGATGATGCCACTGTAGTCGCGCAGGCGTGCCTTTTTTCGGGCCTTTGGCGGTTGCAAGCATTCCGATGTAGCCGAAACGCATAGCGCTTGTGTACATCGTGATGTTGATTCACGTTATAGAACCCCACGTGTTCTGTAGTTTCCGGAGCATTGCAGTCCGGCGTGCCTAATAATCATATCGTGTTTATGGCACGGAAAATCCCAGAAATTATTTATGATGTCTTCGTAGTTGAGATTATTTGCCACAGCAGCTAATATGCTCGTAAAACCTTATCTGCACAAGTATAAAGACATGTTTCACGCTCAAATCTCGTGGAAGCACCGCTACACGGGGCAGCTTATCGAGAGCGAAAGCACGGCTGAGCATGTGTGTAGTGCACGTCTCATATGCGGCACCTTTATACAACCATACAACCGCATTTTGGCTCCAGGCTAATTCCTTTAGCGTCTAGAGTGAGCGTGAGGCTACTTGTGTGCTTTCAAGCCAACATTTTTCTGGACCTTGTCTACCAATTTTTTGTTTATTACAGCAGAGCGGCTATGGTGTAGGTTTGCCGTGTGTCATAAAAAGTATCATCATCGTGAACCAGCCCGCGCACAATAACTGCAAAGGCGCTCAGTACAGATAATTAACAAGATAACCTGAAACGTGCGGCGGCTAATAGGTGTTTGCAGCTCGTGCGTTCCCTTGTTAATTTTTAGTGGACCAGTTTGGTGAATAGTGGGATTTGCCAAATTTCTGTGGTACATTCTCGCTATAGCACTTATACAGCACAGTTCTTAATTTCGAGTTGTGAAAAGCATACAAGGTACGAGAACAACCACAGACGGAGAGAGAGAAAGAAATACACAAAAAAGAGAAAGAGAAAAGTAAAAGAAACAAAGACACAGGAACAAATAAAAATAAGGAGAAAAAGATAGAAAGACACAAAATGATTATTAAAACAAGATAGCAACCATAGGCATGTACAGTATGGTATAGTATAGCATGAGGCAGGAAAGAGACAAGTGAAATGGTAAAAGCTTAGCCAAGCCAGGGCCAGCTAGGTGCCCACCAGCGCCGCTGTGTCAGAGCAGCTTGCACAACTTAGTGCAAGCTGCTCTATTTATTTTCTTTTTAACGCAGTATGATGACCATATCACTTAATTCAAATCATGGACACAAAAAGCTTTCATTAATATCTAGCTACCTTTATTAATGACTTAAAACTAGGAGCGGCTAGCGTTGACTAGCTGTAGGCTCAATTTCTTTCTTCTAACGCATGATTACAGGAGCGATTTATTTTATTTATGTGCACCTACAGCAACCCCGGAAAGCACATTGCTGGAATGGAATGAAAGCAAATATTTAAAAGAACATATGCAACATAAACACATTATCGACAGCATCAAAGGCTTTCGCAATGTTCGCTAGCGACGGACGCTTCTCGCTACCGAGCGGCATATTGCAACGTCCAAGTAAATTGGGGAAGAGGCTATATATAAATACTTTGTTTATTAGTACTCGCAATTCGAAAGTATATGGTTGAAGAGAGTTTCTCGAACTAACTCTTACACAAAGATGAGTAGTGTAGAGCTTTACTTACTAAAATGTCAATAGAAATAAAATAAGGCATTCAACCTCGTAGAATGCTTAAACGGTAGTGTGATTGAAGATGGTGTGTTAGAAAAGGGAGACAAAATGTGATCATAAGTTGAGTCATAAAAAAGGGATTTTCTTGCAAACCGGTTCTATTGTGTAAAGTGTTTCAGTTAATATCCCTTCTTCCACTGTGCAAAACTGAGTGGTCTTTAAAAATGCGATTCTCGTCAGTGTTTTCATTTCATCATCATGATAACGCAATCACATTAGGCGCCGCCTACATGTTCATGCGTGTATGATGGGACGGGAGAAAAAAAGATAACATTGGATGCGAAACGCAATTAGCAATTCAAAAGCTGTTTTGTTACAGGACATCTTGCCCTGAATAACGCCGGAAGCGAGTTCATAAGAAGTTGCCTCTGACCAACTGAACTCATCTTTAGTTAGGCGCTTATCGTAGGTATGAGTTATTAGGCCGCTGAGGTTCCTTTCTTACCAGAGCAGTTTTCTTGGGGTCGAGGGTTCGTACAATAGCTTTGCAGTTAGCTGTCCTAACATGCGCTGATCATTCAAGCGAAAGGGCAGCCCACTCTTTACTTTGACGCCAGCATTAAATTAATAAGAATTGCAAGCATTGCAGGGGAACATATACTTGCCCTTGGTTCTCTTATGGCTGCAGCGCATTACGTCGAGATCTGCTACAGATGTCCGAGTAAGTACACTTCATGGTCTTTGGCTCGCCGAGATTGTGATGGACAATTTCGGAACCGCTATATTCGTAAAGACTGTCAAATAAAACACGACAGATTGCCTAAATTGCAGGTGTTAAAGCAGGCTCACTAAAAGGACGGTCTAATTATTTTCTTAGCTTTTCAAGTTGACCCCGCAAAGGCGGGGGTTGTCGCAAACTATGTTTGCACACTCATGTGGCATATTTCGCTGTGTTCCCTAGGAAGGCGTGTTCGCTGTGTTCGTATGGATTTAATGTTTCATTTATTATGCTTATTTATCAAAGCCATTATGACTTCTGTTAGACATAGAAAGTCATATGCCCATGGCACACATCGGTGCCGTTTTCAGCATGCAGACTCTTCGAAGACTTCATCAGCTACTTTCTATTCGTACAACAGGTACTGGATGTTCTATGTCCAGTGCTTGCAAACCTTCAGTAGGCACCACGTCCCGACGATCTGCAGTGAAACGTGATACGCCTGAAGTCCTGCGTTCACTACTATCGAACGCAGCAGTCTAGTTTAAGCTCAAGTGTTTTTCTTTATGTTCCTTTCTTTCTATCTCTCTATCTTTTCATCCCCTAATCCCCTTCCCCCCAGTGTAGGATAGCAAACCGGACGCTCGTCTGGCTGACCTTCCTGCCTTTCCTTCCTCTTCTTCCTCCTCCTCCTCCTTCTATTGGGCCGCCCTCACACGACATCGCGTGGCAA
>JALIZH010009786.1:0-10582 GCA_030522465.1 Rhipicephalus appendiculatus
GGTCCTTGATTTTCAGGAAACCGCGCCTCAGCACTAACGAAAGAGGGGTGTTCTGTACATGGCCTATGCACATTCGCTTGCGGACGGCTCTCTTCGCACTACCCAGTTATGGCGTGGGCGGCGATGAGAGCGCTGGTGGCGCCGTTTTGCGCAGCGCCGCCTGGGCAGAGTCTGACGTCTATTCCTCGATTGTTTGATGGTCTCTCGGAATGCTTGACGAAGGAGCCGGCGCCTCGGCGCTTACCACACAGGCAGCCGGTCACGCTTCCTCGGGAGTCATCAGATGATTCCAATGGGGAGAATTATGCGCATGGACGGCTCTGACGAATCGGATGCAGTAAATGATGGTAAATAATGCAGTTTTACATGGCTTGCCCTTTGTACATCCCCGAAAATCCGTCTGCGTTCAACTTGAACCTTACTATAATTTTTAATACTGTGATAGTTATTTGTGCTGCTAAATTCTTCGCTCTTAGTTCTCATTAATCACTGTTTCTGATGTATTTCGTGAGCTTGTAATCAGGCATATTCATTTATACTTCCGCACCTGTATGTATGCCTTCTTCAGTTCTTGGTTTGAAAATAAAATGCTTAAGGCCTTAAATGAGTTGTTCGTTATAAAAATATAAAATATTTGAAGCCTACTGGTGCTTACTAAGGTGTAAAAGAATTTCAATAGTTCCTAGATCAATCAGCCGCTGAAGACTCCTGTTTGACTTTCGTCCAAGTGAAAGGAGCTGTTGTAGAGCACGGCTTGAAAAAAATTCATTAAACAATCGCTTGGCGCTTCGCAGCGTGCGAGGTCCCTTAGGCACTTTGCAAAAAAAAATAAAAAGAAACAAAGAAATCTACCACATTTAGCTCTTGAACGAGCCTGTAAACCTTAGCACACGTGTTTTTGCGCTTCATCTCCTACGAAGTGCCAGCGCTGTGACCAGGCATTTTTAGGAGCACACCTTAGCTACTCAGCCACTGAGGCAGGTATATGAGCAATACCAGGGCTTTCGCTGGTATGCAGGTATCATTACAATATTCTTGTGATATTCGCTTCACAGTTTTTCACATGCAGTCCACCCGAGACAGAGAACCCAGCGACGCGCGGGCAATCTACAAAATTTCCCCTAACGCCGTATTAGGTTCCTAAGCCGAGCGTCGGTGCCGCGCCCTAATGTACTCAAAAGAAACTTTTACTCATTCATGTACATCTGAAGAGTTCAGGCGAAATATTTGTTTAAAGCGTAGATACATCATCACGAAAAATCATCGTCGTGTAATTTTCGCACGTCATTACATTTCTCGGCGAAGAGGCGTGAAGCGCGCCCGTCTCCGACCGTACGTACGGCTGCGTACTAGCAGTGTTGTTCCTGTTTCTTCCGCTGACATCGGCTACAGCCTCGAAGAAATTAAAATCGTCAAAAAAAGTATGGCCTGACAATGTTTGCTAAATCGGTCTGCAGCGCGGGGCTGCACGCCTATTTCGCCGCAAGCGAAACTGCCGCAACCAAACACACATTTATGGCCGCTGCGCGCAGGTTCGCCGGATGTAAGCGATGGGAGACCAGAATATGAAACCCCACTCAAATATGTCCGTGAAGTCACCAGAGCGAGTCTCCGCCACGGAAACCTCGTAACGCACCAAAAACACGCCGTTTAAGCAGCTGCCATGAAAGCCCCCCTTGTCTGCAGTGGCGCCCCTGGTGGGAGGCTCTGTCCCTATACCAAACTTGGTCCGAAGTTTCGTGACCAGTAGAAAGTATTGAAGGACTATGGTATAGTCTTGTATAGCATAGGCGTATCTGCCGAGGGACAAGGGAGGCGCGAGCCCCCCCCCCCCCCCCCTCCCCCTCACTGAGAAAGTTAGGTGGGCTGAGCCCCCCCCCCCCCCCACTTTCCACAGTCGTCACTGTCGGCTGCACGCTGGGAAACCAAGAACTGTTGCGAAGTTTCCTTCACCACAGTAATCACTTAATTATATAATGAATTTTTTCCTACACTGCTGTTGTGAAGATTTTCCTTGTAGGCTCTTTGCGGTGCGGGTCGCCTATGCGACGCTTTCGCGCCTTGTGCTGTAGCATTGCAGAGCAGGCTAGCGCTCAGCAGGGGCCCTATAATATTAGATCGCTCGTTCATGCTTTTATTATGCTGTGCCTGACCTGAAATTTAAATCATCGACGATGAAAATACGGGTGGGAGCGAGCAGATGTTTTATGGACCAATGTAACACTTCCTCATTCAGGAAAATCATTTTCTTTCATGAAAAGGAATAGCATCACCGCTGCTGTGCCGAAGCTGCTATGAGCCGATGAGTGTGACGAAGATTTTTTAATGTTTTAGTTTTGCCGTACAGGAAGCGCCAAAAAAGCTTTCCGCTTGAATCTCCGATCAACCTGATCAGCCTTGCATATTGTAGCTTGCAGCGATGGCAGCAGCTTGCAACAAGGCGACGAATAAAGCAGTGGACTCGAGCACAGTGGGAAGCTCAGCTTTTAAGCTTGCCCCTCAATTTGATCCACCGGACCAGGGAGATGGTGAAGGTCCGTGGGTATATATATATATATATATATATATATATATATATATATATATATATATATATATATATATATATATATATATATATATATATATATTACTGAGGAGGTTTAGTTAACAGTCGGGCTAGTTGGTTTTCATTCAACTTGAATTGACTTTTACAGCTCAAAATACAACTCGGACGGCAAAGAAGCACAAGAAGCACACACGCACAGCGCTGCTTATTTATCTCTCTCCCACTCTCTCCCTCAGCAAAGATGAGCTCACAGAGTTGTATCCGCACACAAGCAGCTAAACGGCGTTATGCTGCAATTGAAAATATTTATTATACTCATATGAATCCATCTCGCAAGCTGCTATAAGTAGCCGCTGCTAATGTGATCGGCGGGCAGCCTAATTGAATTACGTTTAGAAGGAGACGCTCTCCGGCTATTTCAAAAAGTTTGAGGTATTGTTCAGCACATGAATGCGCTGTTTAGTGTGCATATGTCATAACGACCACCACGACATTTCGCAGATTTGTGACGTCGTGTAACAAGCAGGCGATTTTATGGCACACAGTAAATTGTTGATGAATGCCGAAGAACCAATGGCCAACAATATGCCGTATTGAAAATAGTTCATTCTCCTATTTTTTACGTGGTCGTGCATAAGTGGTCATTACACGATGGATTAGTTTCGCGCCATTTGATGTCTCGCGTAACGAGCAGCTGCTGTGTGCATGACCCAGAATGTTTCGGTCAATCATCAACAGCTAACGAACATCGCGAGGGATAGTTGCAACGAGGGATATGAGTGTAAACAATGTAAAGAATGGGTGTAAACAATGTACTACGCCCCTAACACCACAAATTATTCATTCTTTAAGGAAAAGGGTTGACAAGTTCACAATAAGTGTAATATAAAATAGTAATAATGTCAATAAGCACGCGCTAGAAACACTACTTGGACTATTAGCAAACAAGGCAAATTATAATATACACAAGCCTGAATATGTGCATGAAAGTGTAGTACTTATTATGAAAAAAGCCGGCAGATCCCACGCACTGTGGGAATCGATGTAATGCGAAGCAGCCAGGAAGGAGCAAATCATGCTTTACATAATTTGCATGTCATGTTTTACATGTTAGAACCTGTCATTTATGTTCGTCATACAGTCACGTCGCTCAATGCCAATTTTGGTGTATATCAAGCTAGCGAACTGGACGCAAGCGCACCATGAGAGTGGCATGTAAATGGCGTTGTAGATGACATGCACGCCAAGATTTTCATGTTAGTACCTGCCACTTATGTTCGTTATACAGTCATGTCACTCAATACGAAATTTGGTGTATCTCAAGCTAACGAAACGGCCGCGAGTGCGCCATGAGCGTGGAATGCAAGTCATGTCGCTCATGACATGTCATGATTTCCATGTTACCACGAGTCATTTATGTTCGTCATACAGTCATGTCACTCAATACCAAATTTGGTGTATCTCAAGCTAACGAAACGGCCACGAGCGCGCCATGAGCGTGGCATGCAAGTCATGTCGCTCATGACATGCCATGATTTCCACATTACCACTTGTCATTTATGTTCGTCATACAGTCACGTCACTCAATACCAAGCTTGGTGTATATCAAGCTAACGAAATGGCCGCGAGCGCGCCATGAGCATGGAATGCAAGTCATGTCGCTCATGACATGTCATGATTTCCATATTACCACGGGTCATTTATGTTCGTCATACAGTCATGTCACTCAATACCAAATTTGGTGTATATCAAGCTAACGAAACGGCCGCGAGCGCGCCATGAGCGTGGAATGCAAGTCATGTCGCTCATGACATGTCATGATTTCCATATTACCACGTGTCATTTATGTTCGTCATACAGTCACATCACACAATACCAAGTTTGGTGTATATCAAGCTGACAAAACGGCCGCGAACGCGCCATGAGCGTGGCATGCAAGTCATGTCGCACATGACAAGTCATGATTTCCATATTACCAGTGGTCATTTATGTTCCTCATGCAGTCACGTCACTCAATACCAAATTTGGTGTATCTCAAGCTAACGAAACGGCCGCGAGCGCGCCATGAGCGTGGCATGGAAATCACACTTTTCATCACAAGTTAGTCATGATTTTCGTGATACGACCAACCACTTATGTTCGTCATACGGTCATGTTATGCCATACCAAATTTGGTAGAAATCCCATTAACGATACGGCCAGGAGAGCACAAAGTCGTAGGCGGCTAGATAGATAGATAGCTTGATAGATAGATAGAAAGATAGTTAGATAGATAGATAGATAGATAGATAGATAGATAGATAGATAGATAGATAGATAGATAGATAGATAGATACGCTCAAAGTCGCCGAAGTTCGCTAAGAAATGCTTCGCATTTAAAAGTCACAGTTTCACCGCAAGGGTGAAGCAATGAATGCGATAGCAACAAATTGTAATGTTATACGAAGTGAGGGTGGCAGCTAACTCTTTTGGATCCGATCTCACGCAACTCTAGAAAACGCTACTCTGCTCACCACATTGTCTTCGCGTTGAGAGCGCAGCACGTAGAAGGGTATACCGGCCCCCCCTCTGTCGGCCGCCGAGAAGGGGAGATAACGCGCGCGCCCGCGACGACCGCGCTCGTAAAATCGAAGGTCGCTCGAGGGACCCCCCCCTCGCGTCTTTTCAGGCTCACGAACGACGGGCGGGGCCGGTTGAACAGTTGGGGGGGGATCTTATCGAAAGCGCCTCGGAGCGACGGAGACAGGCCGGCTCTGTGATCTCCGCTTCTGCCGCGTTCATGGCTCCCGCTCGCCCGCTATTACCCGCTGGTGGAACGTACGATGCGCAAGGGGCTCTTATCAATTTGGACTTCATACGCGACATGACGGCGACGGCAACGGCGACGGCAAAAACCCGTCGAGACTGTCCATATAATTGTTATCGCAATGAAAAGTGTAAAGGCACTCATTCATTTAAAAAATGATGCCATATCCACGAAGTGAATGATGCTGAGAGGGTGAAGCTCCGGCGGTAATCTGGTAAACCATCAATCCGCGTAAATTTTGCCTACTTGATCATCAAAGACCTGACACACAAACGCGGGGGTGTGGTGTGATTATACATACAGTATATACACAATGTTTCATTATTTACATGTTGATAAAGTATATACTGAATGTTTTATTATTTACATATGGGGTAGATGATGATTTTGTTCAAGAGCTCTACCGACCACAAGGATGGGGTACCCCTGATTTTGTTTTCCTCATCAGCGTCATCGTCATCACGTGTAGTGGGTACATTCCACTATACTGGAACGCGCTTATTCTTCATGGTCATCAGGCGTCATCGTCATCTTTATCACGTGGAGTGGGCACATCCCAGTAGTGGCTACCTACTACTACATACTACAAAGGAGGGACAGACCCACACCCTGAGGAGCTTCACCCCTAAAAAACATGGTTGATCCCTCCGTCATAGGAATCGGTATAGCACGAAAGTAAAACGCGCGGTTACAGAGGTAACTGAATGATTACTCTCCATTGATATAGGGGGGGGTTTGCGCAATATATATTTTGGTGTTTGGTAGCTATATAACGGCTTAACGTGGATGCACCCTCGTTGACGCTAGGTGGTATATCTCCATCCTGACGAATGACGTCCATGATCAATGATTAAACTAACCAGCTGTAGATGTTAACGGCCAGAGCGCAATCAGAGAAAGAGACGTGATAGCCAGAAGAGCGTCGCATACTGGAAGCAGAAATTTGGCTAAGGTCGCCATGCCGCGACATGTTAAAGGTGATTGAACACCACGGTCGGACTAGAGGGAAACACTACGCGCGTCCTGTCGCCCCTGTAGCCCGGCCACGAATTTTTTCGGGGCGAGCGTAAGCGAGGAATGCAATATTACATCCTGGTGAGGCAGGCGCGCGTCGCAGAGCTATTTTTGGTTTGTATGTACGCTATGAGCGAGACCGACGCTTGGGCTAAGGTCGCCACCTCGCGGTGTGTAAAGGCGTTGACAAAACTGCACTTCTATTGAAAACGCGCCGAATGGGAAGGACGCGTAGCTACACGCGTTGCAGGTGCTAATCGCGGAGGTCACAGTAATGATGAATTACATTACCGCTCCAAGAGGGCGACACCACCCCGCTGACCAAGAGCACTGTAAGGGGGGAAGTGTGAGATGTAAAAGACGCTTTAGCAGAACTTGTTGCTGGGTGAGTTGGTGCATCTTAACACAAAAAGGGATACTGCGCTATGACACACACGTAAGAACCAGACACACACACAGACTGCGCATGTGTGTGTGTCTGGTTCTTACGTGTGTGTGTCAGGTAGCGCGGTATCCTCTTTTTGTGTTATAAAAGGCGCGTTTGTAAAGCCGTTTGTCTGTGGCCGTGGCGCAGTGGATAGCGTGCTCGGGACTTGTTGCTGCGGACCGAGAGGTCGTCGGTTCGATGCCCGTTTACGGAACATTTTTTGGCATCTGATCGTGCACATTTTTTCGACGTCATTTCATTGACGGAAATACGTCACTGAAGTCTTGGTGGACCCCGGCATAAGACACTTTCGCCTTCCAATTCGGCAGATCCCATGCACTGTGGGAATCAGTTTTATGCTTCGCCCATTCATTGCTTCGCCCTAGTGGCGAAACTGTGATTTTTCATGTCGCCACCAGACAGTGATGTTCGCAATACCCTCATGCCCTCCTATGCCGATTTCGGTCTTACCAAGGGAAGAAGGCAACCACGAGAGCACCCAGACGTAGGTGGCCAGATAGGTGGATAAGTAGACAGGAACGCTCAAAGTACCTTTGGTTCTCTAAGGATTGCTTGGCATTTAAAAACGCATTTGTTAGTGAGCAGCTTTTAGTCATTAACAAAATTGCATCGAATGATACAAATATATACTACTGGGGGAGGTCGCCATCGACATAATTGTATTCATGTGTAAAGTTGAGTGGTAATGCATCAAAAGCGTCGCGTGCAATACGATTACATGCGTCAGACGCATATATGTGTTGTCCCAGTGCATGCTGCCTAAAACTGACTCTCCCTTTTTTATATTGTTATTAAACACTATTTAACAAATGGTCTATCTGTGTTTGAAAAATCACATCGAAGTGTGAGTGTCAATGATGTTCTCTCCTTCGATATATATATATATATATATATATATATATATATATATATATATATATATATATATATATATATATATATATATATATATATATATTGTCACGTGTAAATACCGCGAAAGCGTCGGCGCGGACCACCGAGCACGGACAGACGAGGAAGAAGAGCGCGGTGGCACGGTGGCACGAGGCGCGCTCGCAGTGTCGGCCCAGGCGCAGTGCAGTCCCGGACTCCAGGACGAGCGAGACGTTCTGCCGGGCGAGACGCGTGCGAGCACGGAGGTCCACGGAGCCGGGCGAGGTCCAGGGTGGCCGAGGTTCCGAGGATCCAGGTGCCAGGGTTCAAGGAACTGGCTGAATTCAAGGATCGCTGAGCGGTGCCGAGCCGTACCGGGCGACGCGTCAGGCTTGGACGTCGGCCGCTGGTCCACGAGCTTCTGCACACGAGCTGTGTCTGGCGGTGCCCTGGCCGAGGCGAGGACCGCCAGTGGTTGAGCTGCCGCACCGCAGCTGTGGCGAGCAGCATTCCAGCACGGCGCACACGGTGCTGTGCTGGACGGAACCCGCACGTGGAACCGCTACGCCTGGGTGGGGTCGAGACGTCCGAGGCCACGCTGGTCCAGGCATCTCATAGGCGCCGCTACCGCTTCTCAAAAGCCGTGAGCCGCAGAACACGGGACTATCACCCGTTCTTCCTCCTCGTGTGCTGTGGTGGACGTTCCGACGGCAACCACACCACCGAATTCTTTTCATTTTTTTTAGTTGTATATAAATGTTGGAAGACGACTCCCTGTCTGTTTTCTGCGCCGCTGCACAACAATAGAAGTGCCCGAACCGTCCTAAACATCACATATATATATATATATATATATATATATATATATATATATATATATTGTGATGACCAAGAGCGGCGCTGTGGCTCGGGCTCGGCTAGCGCGAGGACATGGGAGGCCGAAGTGGAGGAAGACGAAGGCAGATAAAGAACAGCCGGCCCGTAGCAAGGGCGTTGTCTCTTGTCTGTGTCTCGTTCTTCACAATGGCGCAGTCTACGAAACCTGAACCGTCCGGCTGAAGCCATCTGCCTTCGTGGGTCATCGGCAGCTGAGTCCCTTCATCCGAGGAACGCCGTCCACGCTTTCTCGCTCATGGACCCGACGACCCTACGACTGCCGGTAGGACCTACGCCACCATTTGAGGACGGCGTCCCAGCCTCCTCAATGCCCAAAAGGCAGGTTTACCCCGCCGTCGTCAAGACAGCGCACGGCCTCCTGTTGCCCGGGAACGCTGTTCACGCTTCCCGTGGCGACAAGCCCACCGCTCAGGACTTCGACTCCTGAGATGCAGACGGGAGCTGTCCAAGCTCCCTTTGACAAGGATCCCGCCGCAGTGAGCCCAACCACCACATCATGCGGAACCTCGGACAGCGCGGCGCAGCTGCGGCATACCATCGCGCGACTCCGCGGCACGGTGAACGCTTTGAGGGCGTCGAGCTCTGCGCTGTTGCCTGCCTTCATGCCGGCATTGAGCTCCGCCAACGCCACGCTGGATCTAGCCGCCTCGCACGACCTGGAGGCCACCTCACCCGAGCAGCGCAGAGAGCTCAGGTGTGCCCTCATGCAGCTCTCGCACCAGCTGGGATGCTTCGCGTTGGCGCTCTCTGCATGCTCGCCTGTGGTACCACCATCGCAAGCCGCCGGCGAAATACCGCCGTTCCGCGGCTTTCACGATCACGTCGAACATTGGGTGGCGACCATCAACGCTGCAGGAGCTCGAGAGGCTTGGACGGAACTGCAGAAATGGTCCGTGGCCGTAGATCGCCTTCGGGACGGTGCCGCGGCGTGGCATAGATACGAAGGCGTCCGGCAGCAGTCCTGGGCGGAGTGGAGCTTCAAGCTCATTGCTGCTTTTGGCCGGACTCCCTCCCACCTCTCTGCCACCACCCAGTCCAACCTGACCGCTACCGAGGATGGAGCTCAGGAGGGGTTCCACCTCGAGGGTGCAGCTCTGCGCTGCAGTTCGCCACGTGAGCTTCCGGACTCTTTATCGGTACCCGACTCAAGTGCATCACAAGCAAAGATCATTGCCGAAGACAGAATGAATTCCCATTACCGGATGGACCTTCAACCACCACAACCAGAACTGCCCGCGGGTAGCAGGGAGACCCTCCCACACCAGTCGGTGCCACATCTTAGGACTCCACGGCAGTCATTGGCCGAGAGTGCGAGCTCCATAGATGAGCCCCAGGCAGAAAGAGCCAGCATCGACAATTCCGGCTACATGGTGCGCGATCGCCCTGACGACGACAACCACGCCCCCCTGGCTCACGGCGAACTGCCTGAACGCCGCGCGGACAACCACGAAGCCGTCGTTGCAAGCATAGAAATCACCACCGATAGGTCGGACAGTAACCAGCTCGGCCAAAACAACGAGGTTCCGTCGAAGAACTCCAACAACGTTGGCGTGGAATCAAACAATGATTGCGTTCAAAGCATATCGACGCAGTAAGGACCACAGTGACCGCAGTACAAAGAAGAGCGATGACGGGAAGGGAGCCACATCGCATCATGATGATCACGTCCCGCAGTCGCTCTGTGCTCACACGCATGCTGTGCTGCGCAGGTATTTTCCGGTTCGGCATAAGTGTCTCCTAGACGTGCGACGACCACTGCGTCACACCCAGTGTCGCCCACCAGAAACACCTCTGGCCGATATCCAAACCAAGTATCAGCGTCGCAAAGACCGGACCGCCGAGACACAGCCAGTTTCGTCCTCCTGAGGCATTGCAACAGAAGACGCAGGGTACAGAACCTGCACACTGCGTCTAGCCACGGCCAGACCTAGAGACCAGTGAAACGTTCGGTGACCACAACCCCAGCTGGAGACGCGACATTTCGAGCGCAGGCATC
>JALIZH010009787.1:0-19135 GCA_030522465.1 Rhipicephalus appendiculatus
GTGTACTGTGCGATGTCAGTGCACGTTAAAGAACACCAGATGGTCGAAATTTCTGGAGCCCTCCACTACGGCGTCTCTCATAATCATATCGTGGTTTTGGGACGTAAAACCCCAGATATTAAATACTATATAGCTCCAGCCTTGCACAACTAGTGCAAGCTGAGCAAATACGCAAACAATCTCCCAGTTAGCGTAATTACCTCATCGTAGTTACAGAGACATGGCTCCAGATGGTCGAAATTTCCGCAGCCCTCCACTACGGCGTCTGTCATAATCATATCGTGGTTTTGGGACGTTAAACCCCAGATATTATTATTATAAGCTTTCTGTTTCAATCGGCATGGCAGGCGCATGATTCAGTGTCAAACATACGCGGGCCTGTCATCAGGCCAACAAGTCTGGAACTGCCCGGGTGAATCAGAACGGGTGCGCGCCGCTATCAGAGGAGGCGTTTCTCCATCTCTGGTTTCTTTTTCTTTTTTTTTAAGCGAAGCGTTTATGACTCACAGATTATGGTCACACGCGTATCTGTACGCGCCGTTATCCGATAACTGATGCTCTCCCGATCATGGGCTTGGTCAGCCGCTTCTGTTTAGAAAAAATTTATTCAATCGTGGGACGAGCACATGGAAACAGAGTATATACAACAAGGACAGTAACATACACAAATGACTAAGCACAATGTACATGACACCTTTTAACAAAAATGTCCAATCCATAGATCGATCGAGTGTCTCTAATATATGCTACTAAGTACTAACATGCACACACTTATCACAATATACGTACACAAAGTACATGACGATGTATGTCGATCATCAAGGTGACTCGTCATATCGCGGTGCCACATTTCATCGTTGCCTGTATGTAAACAGTGAGGAGGGAGCATTGCGCAGTGCGATGGAAAGAAAGAAAAGCACATCAAGCACGTAGACGCAAAGCTTCGCCCGCTCCCCGTTTTGTCGAAAGGGCAAAGGCTCCTGCGTTTTTTAATGTATGCCATGCAGGCCCATAGCCAGAAGGGTGGGGGGTGCCCTGCCCCCCCCCCTTCCCCCCGAAATTCTGATGGAGCGAAGGGTTTTTCTAAAATAGTCAAGGTCTTTAGCAAGTGCCCCCCCCCCCCCCCGAAAAAAAATTTCTGGCTACGGGCCTGATCGTTAAAACGTTATGTATGTGCGCCAAAACATTCCTCCGGGTTCCTCGCAAGTGACAGCGTTGCAAAAGAGTTCAATGATACCAAGGCGATAGACTGCAATAGTTGGTACATGTCGAATTGCATAAAAACTACCGACACGAAACGACGGGATAGGCTAGCACTTGCGCTTCTAGCATGCTTTGAACAGTTCTAAGCGCCAGCTTGTCCCGTCGTTCTTTTTCTGTGCTTCGTGTTTCCCCGCTGGTTTTTATCCAGTTCGAGTTCACTGATCCATCGCAAGTCATTGCCTCTGATAGTTTTCCGTGCTGGAACGTGAAGCTAACGGTTTCTCGAAGGATGCGTTGCATGAAGCACTGAATATGAGCACAAAAGGTGGCAATATGGCCGCAGTTGAGGAACTTATTTGTCCTCGCGAACAGCACGGATCGAGAAACACATCTAATAATACGCATATATGCAACTGGGTTGCGTCTGTACTTGTAAGCTTTTGCGTGTATTCGTGCCTCGCCAACAGTGTTTATAGCTGCCAGTGAAATATTATTGCTGCCCAGCTCAAGAGCAGCGGACGAAAAGTACAAAAGAAAACACTTCGTCGTACCGCCATTTCTCTATGGTCCCGCCTGGGAAACCACTTTATTCGAGCGTTTGAATCCCCTTCGCTGCTTTTCTCGCTTTTCCGTTTATTTTTCCTCGCTTTTTGCGCGGTTGTTTGAATCCTCGTCGTTCGGGACCGTCCGTCTCCGCGACGCTTTGCCCCTTCAACGTTGCTTTCCATTTTTCTTATTTTCTTTTTGTTCGATCAGAGCCGTGGAGCGGTAAAAGGTCGCGTGTCAACAACCTCCAAAGATGCAGGAGTGTGGCGGCCCCTATTGCCCATCTCTCAAAGCAATCCGCGCTGCCCGGCGCGATGCGTTCGATTCAGGCGTGACGTTGTCTTTGGAACCCTGCACTGACGTTCCATGACGTCACGGTCGCGTTTCTTTCTTCTTGAAAACGGCGCTGCGTCACGGGGAGATCGAATCGAGCGCGCTCTTCGCCAGCCGCGAAACCGGATTGGCTCGCGCCGCTAAGTGGTTGGGCCAATGATGAGCGCCGCTGCATTCCGCCGTTGAGTAACCTGTAGGCCTAGCGCCGCTCACGTTTGCACCGGCGTCCTTGTGGCTCGCGCGTTTCGTCGAAACGCGCTTCTTTTTTGTTTTGTATTTCGTTTGATGAGCTTCGGACGTTGGGAACGTATCCTTTGTTTAGCGGACCCATCGGGTGTGCATGGCGCGCGAGCTGCTTCATTAGCGCGTGCCTGAAATCGTCGTCTTTACAGCGGCGTCTAGACCCGCGCTCGGCGCGCAACGCTACGCACTCACCGGGCGTCCCCCCACCACCCAATGGAACAAACCGGCAAGAGGACCGACAAGAAGAGAACTCACAAGGACGGCACCCCGGGGGGAACCGGAGGAGTTCATCGTCGAGAAGATACTTGACAGGCGCGTGAGGCAGGGCAAAGTCGAGTACTTGCTCAAGTGGAAGGGATACGGTGACAGCGAGAACACCTGGGAACCCGAGGAGAACCTCGACTGCCCGGGTCTGATAGCGCAGTTCGAAGAGAAGCGCAAGCAGAAGGCCGAGTCTCAGTCGACCAAGATGAAGGACGACGCTGACGCTCCGAGCCGCAAGAAGAAGAAGCAGGACGGTGACGCCAAGCCACGTGGGTTCGACCGCGGTTTGGACCCTGATCGAATCATCGGAGCCACCGACTCGTCGGGTGAACTCATGTTCTTGATCAAATGGAAAGATTGTGACGAGGCCGACATAGTGCCCGCTCGCGTTGCCAACGTGCGCTGTCCGCAGGTGGTGATTCGGTTCTACGAGGAACGTCTCACTTGGGACACATGCGGCGGCCGGGACGAAGATACCTCCGAGAAGGCGGCCAAGGCTTAGCACGCTCGAACGGAGAGAAACAAAATGCCCGCCGTTGACGACTGACAGGCAACAAATTTTCGCGTCCAGCGTTTCACCCTTGTTGTTTGAAACTGCTGGACTGTGTTAACTCTTCCGGAACACTCTACCTGCAGCTCCTGTTTTTTCTTCGTGTTCCTTTTGTTTTCTTTGGTTTTTCATCTTTCAGCCATTCGTTGCGTTGTGTTCATATGAGTTTTTGAACCATTCGTTCCCGTATTTGTGAGTTTTTTGTTTCACGCCGTTCTTTTTATTCAAACCCCGTGCATCGGACACAGTGCGGTGAGAAAAACAAAGACAGTTTCTTTTTCCGTGCCGTAAACCTTTGACAAGAGTGTCATTGTGTACGCATTGGCTTAATGAAAACGTGTAACCGCAGAGCCCGCTTTATGGGATTGAGGCGCGAGAATTTAGCAGCGCCGGCGTCTGTTGCTCATGAACTTTTGTGTTAAAAAGAAAAAGACAAAGCCTTTGTTCCGCCCGCATTGCTGTAACCTTCAAACGCATCATGTGTGGTAACACGAAGCAAGAAACTCGCGCCTGCATTTCTGGGTGGCCGCCATTCACGAAGCTTTGCCTTCGTGTGAAAAAAATTTGCATAACTTTCAGGCACCGAAACATTATTCACCGTTTGAGATGATGATTGTGTTTATTTGGTTGCAGCAACAGGCTAGTGTGGCTTTTTTTTTTTTTTCATTGTCTTGTTCCCACCACTTTCTTTTTTCATTTTTGTGGTTTCAGTCGTTCGTTGCGGGTTTTGCTATTGTACAAAACAGGAGCTCATTAAAAACCTTTTTTTTCTTTTACCCTCGACAAACTTATTTGGCGAAAGACCTCACTTCAATCTTGAGGCCTTTTTAATTTTTTTTTTTATGGCTCGCTGCATTTGTAGAAATGTCGGGAAGGTTGCATATCTATCTCTTTTTGCCTCTGTTTAACGTAACAGTGTGGCTTGGCACAACATGTCGACGTATTGTAGGTCACTGTTCTAAGGAACTGTCACCGGGTTGTGTTGTACAATAGCTATGCCTCACAGAGTCGTGTTCTCAATTTTTAAGAACATTTCCCGCGTACACTAAAAACAATAATATAAGGAGGTCATGCCTGCAGATTCTTTGATGCAGCACTCCCATTGACATTAGACTGTAAATTTGGGGATAGTGGTTTACCACTTTGAAAAAAAAAAGTGTTGCACAGTTGTGACGGGTGTGTTAGCTAAGCCAGCTTGTTGTGCCTAGCTTCCGCGGAAGTGTCACAGTTTTTTGTAGATTTGACAATAAAAAATCAGGCTTTCTGAACAATGCTGCGCCGTGTAGGTAGGAAGTCTTATGCGACAAAATACACACACCGGAAAATGATATGTCAGTGGCAGATACGTAATTTGTCACATAATGCCACGCAACATAGTTAAGAATCGGTCATGGAATATGAATACTGAAGCGATATCGTATAACTAAGACTGCTTTCAAGTGCGACTGTATTTGCAGTTTTTCACAATGTCGCGCAGCGTAGGCAGGAATTTGTGTTACGATATATGAACACCGAAGTGGTATCTCGTGTAAGGTTGGTGTTCGTTGTTTGTCACGTAGGACGTCTCTCCATGACTACGCTGCGAGAATTGCAGCCGTGTGCATCCTTCTTAGCCGCATATTATGTTCTCGATCCTCTGAGCTTTGATAGGGGGAACGTATTTTTCACGTTATGCAGCTGGTAGTTTTTTTTGTTTGTCTGGATTTATGCGCATGTCATCATCCAGACATTGTGGTTAGTCTTGACGGAAACCATTTGACAGCAAATTGGGGGGAAAGGTGGACGGGTAACTGCGTTACGATTTGTGCAAGTTTCAAATGGAAATTGCTCGTTTTAGCTGCATTTGAGGCCTGAAGGCCAGCTCCTGTAAAGATTTTACACCGCATATAATAAAATTTTTAAATGACATAGTAGACAGATTCTGTGCTAAACTGTGTATTACGGCTGAAACCATCATGGAAAGCTCGCACAAACGAACATTTCTGAAACTGACCATACTACCACCATTACCGCTTGTCAGTAGCAAAAGATGACACCGACATGGCCTCCAAGATGTCGGGACACTCGAGCATCTCGGAGGTGATGTGCCTAGACCTACTCTGCAGCTACAACTGCCAAGTGTACGCATGGTGTGCTTAGCTGAGCACTGACACAAAATTTCGAAGGCAAGATAATGAGCGAGATAGATTTATGTGGATACATACTCAACATCTACGAAATATCAAGGGCAAATATAGCCTAGAACATAATTTAAAATCAATTTTAAAGTGCATGCCGCGCGACTGAGTGAGATGCAGAGCCCCTCGCGATGCCGATATCAAAGCTGCGGCAATGTAAACAAACCCTACGGCACGAGTTTGTGTTGGCTGGTTGCCGGCACGCGCCTTGCGCTTGCGCTGCCTGTGATTTCTTCCTCCGTGCCTGCGGCTTTGCTTGTGCTGGCTGTGCTGGCTGTCAGTGCGGCACACGCTCTCGTGCGTGGCGCCCACGTCACAGTTTTGTGTGGTCGCTTGGCCAGCTGTGTTTACCTTGCCGCCGGAACTGCACCTGCCTAGCTCGGTGCTCTGTAAAACCGAAACTGCAACTGGTTGCTCTAAATAAATAACCGTCATGCACTCGCGCAAACGAGGTTTCTAGCTGTGACAAGTGGGTCATAAGCTACCTATTTCAACAAAAAAAAACATGGTGCAAAATTTGTGTCAGTGCTCCTTTAATAACAAAGCTATGCCATTACAAGCCCCTCAACTGCACAAATTTCGCTCCAATGCTATGTGCTACTTGCTCATGAATTAAGGCTATGTTAAAACTGCACAAGTTCCAATTCAGTTTGTATTTCATGAACTGGAAATACACTAGAAAAAAAGAAATTAATGCAAATGGAGGTCGCATACTCGTGACTTGAGTGCGAGATGTCGTGTAAATACGCCAATCAAACATGACAGCGAAAAGTTTTAGAAAAACAAATTTACAATGTAAACTGAGCTTTGCTGGGTGCATTTCTCATTGCAGCTTGCCCAAAGTGGTAGCCTAGCGGGTAAAGTATTGCACTGCTGGGCTCTGTGACGTAGATTTGATTCGTGGCCGCGTCGGCTGACATTTTGATGGGGGGTAAAATGCACGAACACTTGTGTAAATACATATAAGCAGCACACATTGAGGAACCCCAGGCATTCATAGTTGACCCACTGCCCCCCCCTCCATGGCACGCCTCTTAATCATGTTGTTTTGGTGCATAAAACCCCCAGAAGGCACTCACTGTAGCTCTTCTAGGCTTTCACCACAACAACGGCAGGCTCTGACTAAACTTGCGTTCTTTCTTTGTTCTGGTGGTTTTCCAAGCTTGCAACTACAACATCCGTGCAAGGAATATTTATTGAAAATGAGCCACTGCTAGCACAAAGCGTGGATATCTTGGTACTCCAGATGGAATTGACAGCTCGCACGCGACATTGTGCATGCAGCTTTGAGCATGCTGGTACCACATGACGGCAACTCTAACAGCGTCGAAGCAGCATGTTCACTGGTGCGGTTAGGAGTTTTTATCTGATAAGGACACCACTGGAATGTTGCTGGCATCCCTGCGTGAAAAGCAGCAAGTTGCTAAGGGGCCCCTTAGCCACTTTGAGTTCAGAGGCCACAGAGTGGCTTCTTTCTTGCCTTCACTACCCTTCTCACTGGTGCTAATTCCATCTCGCCGTTTATTGCGTCGTACAACACATGGACAGTGTCGGCACTGAACGTTCAGCCTATTACGACTTCATGATTTTCGGCTACACGCCGTTATCTCTGCTTGCGCAATCAAAAACACACGAAACAACGTGAAATTAGTTGATCACGCGTAGTAGTCATGTTGGACAAGGCAGAACGAGCATGCAACTGCATGCCAAACTATGGTAGGAGACAATCCACAACTGAGATCCCACATATACGAACCATTCGAGAGCTTATTTTCTCGCGTCATCACGTGGACAGACTGCTGGCATCACTAGTAGTACTGAAGAGACTGGAAACGCCATGGGAGAATAACATGCTTGTTCTTTGTATTTTCACAGGTTGTTTATGGGCCCTTTAACAATTGTGTACTGATTACATTCACGTGATGTTGCAAGTTCAGCTTCCCGCCGTGCCGGTACTACAACATGGTGGCTTAGCGGCACCTTGTCCCTGTTGCAAGCAATGTTAACTGTGGCTGAGACGCATATCGGAGCTTTGCAAACACAACGGATGTGCACAGGAAGGTGGACACTTGAAGCGACGAGAAATTGCCAAACGTAAAATGTGCGTCATGTGGTATTCCTTTCTCAAGGACTTCTGACCATGCTGGAGCTGTGCGAGTTTCGATTCAATTTATCTCAATTTGTATTTCACCTGTTCAAAATACAGTTGGAAAGTAATGTCAGGCCCGTGCAGAACATGCAGCACACTTGTACATTCCGTTGTAAACTCTTGGGGCAGCTGATACAACTACACTTGCAAAGGTACCCACTATGCCATTATTTGTGACTCTGCGGGGAAATGAGGTATCCACTACACATTTGTAAAGCATTTGTGCTCTTTGTTGATGCTGTGGCTGATGACAATGAAGGAATAATGGCTGAGCACTTTGTAGTGAGTTGGAAGCTTGAGACCACACACTCATTGCGCAATTCGCATCGCGCAATGCTTGTATAGGGTCTTCTTCCGTAGGAGTTTCAAGCACTGGCGTGGCTCTGTAGTAGAATACCCGCCTGCCACGTAGAGGGCCTGGGTTCAAATCCCGCTTGATCCTGAATATTTTTTTCTCGTTTTTTATGGTAGCACTTACGGACACTGGCACTGGTGGTGGACAGCTACACCCCCAAAATTCGTGTGTTGTGATCTCGTAACAGCTTCCTCTCTAAAATGGGAGGAGGTCTCGCAGTGATAAGACCGAGTGCTAAACACCATGTTTAATACACCGATCAAGCAAAGTGACTATGAACATTGTTGAAAAGCAAACGTACAATGCAAAACAAGCTTTGACTGTACTCGGTTACTAGCCAAGAGCAGTGCGGTTTCTCACCGTGAAAGGACCCCCCCCTCCAGCCAATGGTGTCGCCATGTCATCATGACGTTGCAACTGACCGCCTTCATGCCACTCTCACGAGAAGAATCACAGAGAGTGTCTAAGGGTGTCACGAAGCGGCCGCAATGTCACGACGCAGTGACACCATTGGCTGGAGGGGGGTGCTTTGACGGCAAAAAGCCGCGCTGCTCTTGACCTGTAACCAAGTGTAGTAAATGCAACAATTCAAGCAAATAAAATTTCAATGGGGTCCTACTCTATTTATCAAATATAAACATAAATGTTGCTCAAATGAAGAAATGGAACCCCCCTTGTTTAGCTACAGGCAGTGAATTCCATAATGAAGCAGTTGATTTGTTTGCAGTAGACTTGCCACAAAAGCTTCTGTACTCGGGTAACAATACTTTTTTCATCTACTGAAGAGGGTGTGCAAAACACTGACAGGTATTTTATCTCTATCCAATGACTTCGATGGCTGGAACTTATGCTCATGGTGTGTGTAAAACAACAAGAGTGCTTATTCCGTTTGTCCATCTGATTTCAGTTCAGCAGAATCTCGTGTCTTCCATGGGAATGCTGTTGCCTTGCTGTGTAACAACGCGGTTTGCGACGGTGATTCTTGGTGGCCTTGCAACATATCTAGGAGAATTTGAGCACAATGACCTGTCTCGCTTCAGTTTAGTGGTTCCTAAAGGCCAGCCACTAGCTGCTGTATACAATGGGTATAACTTTAGAAGACAGTGGAATTTCTACCTCAAAGGCAGGGTGCACGCAAGTCTGCAGCAATGAGCGTGCACTTAAGAAAGATGTCACAAGCCAGACGCTTGGTAAAGCTGCCTTAAGAGCCGAAGTGTTGAATTGCGCAAACAAGACAAGGACTACAAGAAGAGACGACGACACACTGAGCGCAAACTACCAACAAAAGTTTATTTCCTGAGCACACAGTTTTTATGCACCACTCAGACGCCACCAGGCGTGTACAACAGTCAATTTCTTAGAAAAGCAAGCTCTTTACTCGATAAGTTAACAGATGGTGTGCTGACGCATTCGGGTCCTAATCTAACAATGTTTTCGGCTTCGATGATTTCTCTTGTCAACTTATCGTTCACAGAAGCGACAACTGTACATGCGCTGAGAACAGGTTCACAACCACATGTCTTGCAATGTATCGCAAGCCATGCCTTAAGAGAACATCGCCGAGCACATAGGGGAGGCAATCGGCTGCTGTGGTTCGGCCATCTTGGCGGAGGGGCTTCTTCTGCCTTTTCTGGAGTTGAATCCGATTTCGGTTCTGATTATCCCCTGAAGGTGTCGCTTATTGCATTTCATTGAAGGTAAAGTTCCACTGCAGTTATTCCATCTCCAGAATCCTGAATAATGTGCAACTGTACAACGGATTGGGAGTTTCCAGTTCTTCAGCAAGATTTATTTCGTTTACGAAATGTACGCACTCAACGTGACTACATTTTGCATGAATGTCAGTTATGATAACACCAACACTTTCATGCCGGCAATACTTGAGAGACTGCCTCCTGAGCCTTATACAATATGTCCCTGATGTAAAGAATTTTAAAACATAATTAAGAATAGCCGCCCTATACTTGTGCACCGATGGGGACCTGGATGTTTGGGTTGAAGCCGGGGAGCGTGGTCTCCCAGTGCTCAGTACTTGTGGTATTTTAGGGGAGTTTGAAGTGATTGGGACGTGCATGCATTTGCGTGGAACAGATTCCCAACCACACTGCTTACATTTACTTGAGAGATGGAAATCCTGTAGTGGCATGTGGAAGTAGGCAGCATGCAAGAATTTACTGCCGTGTGTGCGTGGCATCAATGCACTGAATGTCGTTTCATCAATTTTGGATATTCTTTTCCACATTTTAGGCTTCCAAGTTGAAGATAAATCCTTTACACGGGTCAATAACTTGTATAGTATGCAAACCATGGGATTAAAAATATTGTTAGGAGGCATGCTGTAGCAGGGGCATGTTGTTGTAGTGTTGTCACAATGAGCCTCATGCTCACGGCTGTAACGTCAAGGGGGAGGCACTAGCAGGTGGCACGGAGGGAGGAAGGGCAACAGCCCCCCCCCCCCCCTTGCACCCTCCTTCAAGAGCAAACATAGTAAAAAAAAAGTTCCCAGCATGGCGCCTTCCTTCACCTAAAAGTTTACTCACTTGTTGTGGGTGCACCCCCTCCTCCACCACCTTCACTGAAAGAAAGAAATTCTGGAGTCACTCCCTGTGGGACATCATACCTAGTAAACTGCCTCATCAAGTCAAATCACATAAGAGCACGTTTGACGGCTTTAGTGGAAAGTTTATTAGTGGACCTCTGGCTGGTTTGTGGCAACTTGACCTGGAAAGACAGCACTGAAGCGACGAGGATGATGAAGGGGGGAGTCACGACGTGAATGCTGGCTCTCAGCCAAGCTCTTCATTCTGAAAAAATGACACCTATGACCTAGCTCTTTCCTAAAGCCTTTACCTGTTTATTTGCTGCCTATTAATGCTCCTCACCCTGGGAGCAGTAGGAGCTACATAAACAGTGCCACGGAAACATGGTCGGGGATCAGGGCAAGATTTTATTTTGGGGAAGATGAAGTGCAACCCCACTTTTATGTATATGCATGTGTGCATGTTACGCACCCAGAGTTTACAAATATTGGAAGAAGTGGTTTAAACACCCTGGTCTGCCTACACCTATGGTCAGCATGCTCATCTTGTGAGTACATTGACTCATGCTCGCTTCACAGATTTCAGAGACCCACCATGGGGGGTCTAGTGGTTACGGTGCTCGTCTGCTGACCTGCAGGTCGCGGGGTTGCATCCCAGCCGCGGTGGCCGCATTTTCAATGAAAGCAAAAATGCTGGAGGCCCATGTACAGCCACGGCTGTGTCTGTGTAGAGCGCGTGAGCAGCCGGTTTTTGCTCTGCGGGGCGACACCTTGAGGCAGTTTCGGGCTCTGACGTGGTGTGTCAGGAGCACGCGCGGCCTAGTAGTCAGGCTGTACTTTAGATTTAGGTACACGTTAAAGAACCCCAAGTGGTCGAAATTTCTGAAGCCCTCCACTATGGCGTCTCTTATAATCATATGGTGGTTTTGGGATGTTAAACCCCAACAATTATTATTAATAATTACTGATCTCACAGACACACATGACGTAAAAGAGTGAGTGAGTATAAGAAAACATGAGATTACATTAAATGTTGGCATTGATGAGTGTGAACGCCCATGAGATTGGGAGAAAAAAAGATTGAGCCCCATGTTCACGTGTTCATTAATGAAAGTCGATGATTTTGAGTTGCTTTGAGCGTGAACATACATGACTGTCGGCAAGTGTGAGCCGATGTGAACATGAATGTCAGTAAGTGCTCGTGATTATAAGTGAATGCTTGCATGACCATTAGTGGGGTGCCAGAAAGTGTGAATGCAAGGGAGTACAAAACTGAGTGAGTGTTGGTGAGGATATGTGAGCAAGAGTGTGACTATGAGGGATTATCGATGAGTGTGAGCGAGTATGCAGCCCATAAGTGTGTTGGGAGCTCAGTTTAGCAGAGACGAGAAACACACGTGATCACAGTTTTAGCATAGACTGACGTTCATTCGCAAGTAAAGAAGGAGGGATAGGCGGGCACCGTAAATGCATCGGTGGTGAGTATACACTTGCCATTCCAATTTGTGCACTGTAAGCAACTCTTGCCTGGTTGACATCGTTTCCTTATCGAAATGTTACCCCCCGGGCACAGGCTTCACTGTTTTTGCAGACTGCTGATCGATTCGAGTCTCCGTTCTCCCACAGTTCCCTTGTCTTCTAGTTTCATCAGAGAAATCTTGCGGCTTTTGTTACCGGCAGGGCTTCGAGCCTCGGGGCACAGTGTTAGCCCAGCGCCTGGCAGCCTGGAAGAACCTGCAGGATGCGTCCACCTGGGATGGCATGCTGTCCATGTACCCAGAGCCGCAGGGTGTCACCAAGAGACCCAAGACCACCAAGACAACACCTCCTGTTTCTGGAGTTTCCTCTCCCACCCCGCCCTCGGAGCTGCCCCCTGGAAATGGCGGAGAGGTAAGCTTTTTAGTATGACTTCAACTCAGAAGAAATGTTCCAGTGCGTACAGATGGAGCCACGAAAGAAGAAAACGTAGTGCGGCCTTGTGCATGTTTTTTTTTTTTTTTTTTTTTTTTTTTTTTTTTTTTTTTTTTTTTTTTTTACCCCGTCTGTGTGCGCTGTAACGTTTCTAAGATACAATACCAACTAGCCCACCAAGCCATGTTCAACTAAGAAGCTTTACTTTTTGAGAAATCGGTATGGATTTCCTCATGGCTTCGTGCTACAAACAGTTGATTATCAATTATTCCTTTCATAACCCCAACCCCACCTTGCGAGATTCCGGAGAACTCATTAGCAGTATTCAGCGTCTGTGTGCTTCGAGTTGTTGTCTAACAATCACCCTCGCCCTGCCAATCGCTAGTTTCCTTGTTAGCTCAACTGGTAAAGTGACTGCCCTGGAGAGACGTTGGTCCCGGGGATTGCAAGACGAATTTTTCTTGAACTAGGAAGCTTTCCTTTCTGAGAAATCAATATAGATTTCCTTGTGGCTTCATGCTACAAAGAGGTGGTTGTTAATTTATCTCGTTCATAATAAAGTCCATGAAACAGCTTGAAAAACGAGAGTGCACGAAACGTGTGGTTCGCGCATTATAGAAGTTGGTTACTGGTTGTCTTCAGCGGCACTGTTTCTGACAAGGGACGAACGAAACTACACTAGATCTATGCCAACTAGCAAAATACATCAAAGGTTGTCTGTCTGAATCGACATCTGTCCTGTGTTCTTTCACTTGCTTTGGTCAAAACTCAGGCTGTTGTTGTTTTAGGTTAGGAAAGACGCTTATTTCCATAGGTGGGCACAGAGTTCTTCTCCATTAGAGAAAGCAAACTTTTACCTCAGTGCCCCACCCCCCTCCTCACCTTACTGGTCGAGTTCCAAAGAAAACAAGCTTTGCAATGGATGCAGAAATGAAAAGTGAAGCGATGTTGTGCTACTCGCAATAGCCTGCCTTTGGACACTGTCTTTCCGGAACTAAAGGTGATCAGTAAGCTGTTTTTAGAATGCAACATGGAAGCTACTTGGCCACCATTATCGTCAAACACCTGCATGGCCATAACATTGCACTTGAAAGAATCACGGGACAGGTCTAACTGAGTAAAGGTATGGGGCAGACACCACCTTAGTTGATTAGGGGGGGCAAGCACCCCCCCCCCCCCCTTGTGCACACGCATATGCATATTTCTGCAACCCATATGGAAGTACGGCACGGTGTTGTGGATTTGGAAGGGTAGTGTAAGGTAAAACAGAAGAAGGGAACTGAAAGGAGGGGCCTTTGAGATGATTGAGGAGGAGGGGGAAGAAATGAAGGAACGGTCAACCAGATGCGTGTCCAGTTTGCTACCCTACACTTGGGGTAGGGACTAAGGGTAGAAAGGAAAAGGGATGAAGGTGTTAGCAAGGGGGGGGGAACATGTTGACCTGTCCGTTACATGTCTACAATTGATCACCCAGCCCAATCAATTTTAAAAACTGTAATGAGCTCAAAGGAGTACTGACACAAAATTTTGAAGGCAAGATAACTTGTGGGAAGGATTTGTGCGGGCACACGCGCATTATCTACGAAATATCGACGGATAATATAGCCTAGAACATATTTAAAATCAGTTTCAAAGTGCGTGTCATGCCACTGCATGCAAAACATGCCTTTGGTTTTCATGTAAACAAACCTGTGTCACAGGTTTGTGTTGGCTGCCATGATCCTTGCGAGCGCTCTGTCCTAGAAAAATTTTTCAACAGAAAGAGGGTGCTGACTTGCATGGGAGTACAAAGGCCGACATCCTTGCCTTGGCAGTGCATTTTCGGAGGGGGGGTTCACGCATATTAGGTACATCCTAGAGAAGATTATAGCAGCACCCAGGGAGTTTTCGCTGCAAATAGCTGTTTGCACGGTGCTTATGTGAACGCGGTTTTGTGTGCTCAAGTAGCCAGCGATGTTTACATGAAAACCATTAGAGGTGCCGCCTCCCTCGGCGCTCTTTGAAACTGAAACTGCGACTGGGTGCTATGAAACTGTCTCCAAGAACTTAATCATCGCGTACTTGAGCCCGCAAGGTTTCCAGCCATGATAATTGGGTCTTTAGCTACTTATTGTAACAGAAAAAACAATATGTAAAATTTTTGTGTCAATAGTCCATTAATGAGAGCAGCATTTTGGGCAAGTTGGTAATGCATTACTTTAGTATGACTGCGCAAAAAAAAAAAAGAAAAAAAAAAACACGGACAATGTAGAACAAGACACAGCGAGCGCAAACTTTCAACTCAATTTATTGTGTCACATAATCTGTTTATATTCCAACACAATATACATTACGTGTGCATGTAGGTACATTTAATACCTTCATTTAATCTTTAGACAATCGTATCCCGTGGCAAAACGCAGCTGATTCATGAAATCACTGGGGCGAACCGTCAAAAATGCTGTACGATTGTGAAGTGTCCTTTTTAGAAGCACTTGGTTCAAACAACTCCTCATATTAGTTGGAATACCGACCGCGCAGGACCGAGAAATGGAAATTTTTTTTTTTTAATTAGTGGTGCTGTGTTACCTGTTTGTAAAAGGATGTCTTGAAGGGCCAGTTGGTACATGATACTGTGTGGAAACAACGCAGGAACGGGACAAGTAGAGAACACAAAAAGACAGCGCTCGTCTTTTTGTGTTCTCTACTTGTCCCTTTCCAACACTGTCTCCACACAGTATCTGTTTGTAGATTTTGTTGCTGTAATCGTTACAATAAAAGCACTGGTGTTGAGAACCCTAAAGAGACTACTGTGGCATATAGGAATTCATGGAATACATTTTTAATGCTGCTACATTAAAGAACACTCCCAGTTTAAATATCGATGGGGCAGCTTAATTCTCAGTGACGTATCATTGCAGTGTGACGTCACAGGAATACAGCAACTCATGATGTACTAGTGGTGGATCTGTCATCTGTTCGTAGTGCACGTAAACAACGATGAGTGACTTATGGTCTAGTGGTCCCGACAGTGATTTCTGCGACTTAGGCTGCATGCAGGATGCAGAGTTCACAAACTCAGTGGAACTGTGTTGACTCCCCAGGATAAAGTCCATTGCGTTCAGGCTGGCTTGCCGATGCTCAGCGACGAAAACTTTAAAATCAAAGTGAAATGTTTTAAACGTGTTTCCTGACTCCACTGTGTGGTGAGCGTCAACTCTGGATACCAAGGAAATGAAAAATTTCCTTTTTACGATGTCTCAGAATCGTGTCAGTACCGCTTTAACATATCTCCATATTTTTTTCTTATCCTCCTCGCAACAGGAAACTCCGTCAAACGCAAGTCAGCCAGAGGTGCCCCCCTACAGACGAGGAGGAGGGCTCGTATGGTCGACTCGTCCAGAGTCCGCCAACGTCCAAGGGCCGCAAGCGCAAGAAAGATCCGCAGGACGCCCGGTCCGAGCCGGGAAAGCCGCGCCGGAAGTTCGGCCCCATGTGGAAGCGCCGGGGAGAGGGCCTTCCCAGGAATCGTGAGAGGGCACGTTACTTCTGCAGCGATCCGTGTAAGACATATTTTCACAATCCATTTACTCTATACAGGGTGTTGCAGCTAACTTGCGCCTAGGATCACAAAAACAAACACATGTGTTACGCGTGTCTAATTGGGCTAGTATTTTTCTGAGTCGTTAGCAGCAGGTCAGGATATTTTTTCCAATCTTCCAAGCTGGCTAATTAACAGATTGCTTAATTAACCTTTAGAAAAGTGCCTCTAATGACAAATATTCTATCGAAAAGCTGTAACACCTGTTCAGCAACTTCCGGTTATTTCATCTATGCTGAGATAACTACCCTATTTAATTTTTTTACAGCTTTTCATTAGTCTGTGAAAAATTAAAAAGTATACTTGACGAAAGTCTGAAACACTCTGTATACTCGTGCAATGGCTGCACCCATGTACAAGCCACCTCCCGAACTTTGTTAACAAAGTACCCCCAAAAGTATAATTAAATAAAATTGTCGCAGCTTGCACTAAGTTGCGCAAGGCCGGGTCACAGCATAGCTCCTGGGCACGCTTCAGCTCCTCGTGTTACTCATCTGCACAGAATGGTTGAGCAGCGATTGGGCGCGTGCCGATTAATAATGATGAAAATTTTCTATCTACGACACACGACAAACCTCAACCCTAACAGCCCTGCTGTAAAATCACCCATATATGAGCCACATCCCTGATTTTTTAGAAGATTAGCAGTGTTATTCTTTACAATAGAGCGAAGTTGGGCTTGTTGGTGTAGCATAGTGAAACACACAGCGTAAATAATGACGGGGCTGTGTGTGTTCTCTTCCTGTGTCCCTGTCATTATTTGCGCTGTGTGTTTCACTATGTTATCCTTTGTGTGGTGCGAAAATTCCGAAGGTTCTTGTTCCGAAACACCCAACCAGCTGTTCAGAAGTTCAAGATTGAAGAAAAATGTGTGCTTTTCAAGACAAGCACAGCATGTTCCTGTAGATGGAAGAGTCACTTCCGCAGTTCATTAGAAAGATGCGGAGAGATAGCTACGCTATTTTGACGGACACAACTATGCCATTTCGATGGCGGTTGGTACGTTCAAAGCCAGCAATGGATTGATCTTGCACTTGCAGTGATGGAACCTGCCACTGCACAACACCATACCAACGTCTGCCTCAAAACACAAAACACTTCAAAACACGAAATGATACTGCACTTATCGCCGGCGGTGTAGCAACGGGCCATGAAAGCGTCACTCCTGTTCTTGCTTTTGATTGTTTGGTTTTCTTTTAGGTACAGCAAAATACCTCTTGAACGAATGTCAGTTAAACGGACTATTCACTTGTACGAACTTTTTTTTTTTTTTATCCTCAACGGAAGCGCCATTGAGCCCAGTGCTACCTCACTTCAGTTTAATGAAACTCAGTGCATAGCGAACTTCGATTCTACGAACATATTTCGTGACACCACCAAATGTCTCCCAGATCATGTTGATCACTTCATCAAGTACAACCGCTCTTTTTGTAGCATAGTTTTACCGCGGCCTTCACAATCAGCTCCGCACAGCGCACCACCGGAGCTAATCGCTGAGGTCACAATAGCCGCAGCAACAGCTGCAACCTTAGACCTGCAACCGTGTGATGTTTATCATGAGTGCCAAACGGAATGCCATGTCTCTGGATGAAAGACTGGATATTTTGCGCAGAGGCACTGATGCACTTGGAGATACTGAAGTCCATTTCTGCCTTACAGAGTTGTGCCGGTGAGGTTCATGCGAGCTTTTCACAACTAAGCTCATGACAACTGCAGTCTTAAGTGCACAAGTACTGCAAAATATTATTGCATTCTTCACAAGATCCTCAGTAAGCATCAGTTAACTTGCAGATAAGCAGCACGATAAATAAATGGGTTGAAATTTCATTTTAACACCCGATCTTACCTCCAGCTTGTTGTAACAAGCTACAACATAGCCGTTTCAGTTCAGCAAACTTTCTGTTTAATAAAATTTTTTCCTGATGTCCCTTGAAGTTCATTCAAGTAGAGTTTCACTATATATTCTCTGATAATATGCATCGTGTTGGTATGTCATATCGCCAATGGCGTAGCAACGTGTCTTGAAAATGTCGCCCATATTTCTTGCTTTTCACTATTTGGTGTTTCTTTTTCTTTCAGTTGTATTCTCTGATAATGTCCATTGCGGTGACGTTTCTAATGCACCTGACAGATACTTTTTTTTTCCACAAATTGCAAGTGTTGAGCCGTGCATTGTGGAAAAGTGTCGCCACATATGTTGACATGCCGAATGTTTGCCACTACAAATTATATTATTGTTTTCAGCGCCATATTTGACACACCAGTTGACTTCTTCCGTAGCTTTATTTGTAAGTGAGCTCTTTCATTGTTCAAGTGCATTTGGCTGAGTTATTCCATTGCACATGCGAGAAAGATAGAAATCATTCAGGATGATGATAGTTTTTGCAAATGTATAATGGCATAACAAAAAAGCAAAGCAGCTATGCTGTAAAACCTGTGGCCATTGCATGAGTATATACGGTACTTTACTCCTTGTACACACACAAACCGACTTGCCCAGCAGAGTTCTTCAAAGTTATCTTTCTCACACCCCTCAGCTCGAAACCACGGCCACGTGGTCTTCGGTCCAGTAGTTCCCGGAGCGAACCTGTTCACGCTGGAGGCACTGCTGTCCATCTGTCGGACTGACCTGGACGTGCTGCGGCACCCCGCCAGCCTGCGGCCCATCTGCGAGCGCATCAGCCCACACCGCTGCTGCACTCCGTGGTCCATCCCACACTTCGTCGCGCTGCTGCACAACCGCTCTTCGTGCATGGACATCACGGCCACCGACGTCCAGAAGGTTTGTCGTTTTTTAAAAGACAGCATTCTTTACAACAGCCACTTATATATAGCCTTGATTTAAAGGGGCTACTACACGGTCACCCAACAATTAGCGGTCTTGAGCGAAAAATAGAATAATAATATCTAGGGTTTTACGTCCCAAAACCACCATATGATTATGAGAGACGCCGTAGTGGAGGGCTCTGGAAATTTTGACTACCTGGTGTTCTTTAACGTGCGCTGACATCGCACCGTACAGGGACCTCTAGCTTTTTGCCTCCATCGAAATGAGTTGGCTGTGGCCGAGATCAAACCTGCGACTTTCGTGTCAGCAGCTGAGCACCATAACCGTAAGTGTAGCCGAGGCTGACAGCAAAAAAATAAAAGTAGACAATCAATTGTGCCTACACATATATGTAAATGGAGTGTAAGAGATTATTTCAGTGCAAAATAAGGTCCAGAAGTCGTGGGCTTTAAACCCCACCCACTGCCAGCGACCACAATTTTGTCATGGTATGCGTG